>VDFB02037171.1:0-25287 GCA_007258455.2 Sequoia sempervirens
GAGACTTTTGCCCCTGCTGCCAAGATGAATTCTATTCACCTTGTACTTTCCCTTGGGGCTTCACAAGGATGGTCAGTATTTTAGATGGATGTGAAGAGTTCCTTCATGGTGATCTTCATTAGGAGATTTATATGGAGTAGCAACATGGTTTTACTTAGGACTCTTCGTTGGTTTTTAGACTTCGTCATTCACTATATGGTCTCAAATAGGCCCCTCAGGCTTGGTATGAGAAGATGGACACTTTTCTACTTTCTTCTAGCTTCACATGATGTCATTCTAATCCCATGATGTACATTCAAAGACAAGAGGGTGATATTTTGATCCTTGTGCTATATGTGGATGATTTCATCCTTACAGGTGTTTCATCCTCCATGATCCAGAATGTTCAATGAGCTTTGATGGAGTAGTTTGAGATGACAGATCTCGACCTTCTACACTAATTTCTTGGTTTATAGGTTATTCGGTCTTCAGATGGGATTTCCATATTTCAACAGAAGTATGCTCTTGACATTCTTCAAAGATTTGGCATGCTTGATTGCAAGCCTATCCCCACACCATTCCAGTTAGGCGTTGTGTTGTTTTTCACTTGTACTACACCTTCAATAGATGCTACATTATACAAGAAGTTGGTTGGTAGTATTTTGTACCTAGCACATTGCTCTTTCCTTTGTGGTTGGTCTTGTCTCTCAATTTTCACATGATCCACATGAGAGTCATTGGAAAGCTTTCAAACGAATTTTGAGATATATTCAGGGCACCTCACATTATGGCATTCACTATGCATCAGGAGATCCTCAGATTATTGGCTTCATTAACTCAAATTGGGTTGGTGATGTCAATGATAGGAAGTCCACTTATGGCTTTGTTTTCTACCTTGGTTCTAGTCCTATTACATGGTCTTGTAAGAAGCAATATGTTATTGCATTATCATCCATAGAGGCTAAGTATCATGTAGCGGTTTTGGCTAGCCAGGAGGTTTTGTTGCTTCAACAGTATTTGACCAATTTTGGTTTTCCTCTTGATAGTCCCACTATTCTTTGGTGTGACAATTAGAGTGCCATTCACATTTCTCACAATACAGTGAGCATCAGCGTACTAACCACATAGAGATCCACATGCACTTCATATGACAGTTGATTCAGGATAGTTTTCTCACCTTGGAGTACATGCCTACAAAGGAGTGAGTTGCAAACATCTTCACAAAACCTTTGCCATTTCCTCGCTATCTTCAGTTGCGATCGATGCTTGGGGTGAAGGAAGTTGTCCTTGGGGGGTCTTCATGAGGCCTTCCTTCCTTCATGTTTTCTTTACATGCTTTCATCTCTTTTTGGAGTGGAGTTTTTCCCATGAGGTTTTCTCCATTTCTCTATTTTTCAGAGATCTTTTAGTTGTACTGGGTACCTCATCAGGCCTAGTTGTCAGGACCCATTCATGCTTTCTTTACTTTTTATGCATTGGTTTTTATATTTTTTTAGCTACTCCCTAAGTTACACTTAAGGGGGGGTGTTAGAGTTATCATGTATTAGAGAATAATTAATTACTTTAATTAATTATTATTCTAATTCTCATGCACTTAAGCTAAACTTACGTTTGCTTTATTAATTAATTTAATACTTTATTTATGTTAACTATAGAGCTAATATTAGATCAATTTATCTCATCATAGAAGATGTTGACACTTGTCATGATCTAATCCCTTTTCATTAGGATTGTTGTTTTAAAGAATTCATTCTCTCTTGTAATTATTCATTCTATAAGTATTTTCTTTTTGAGAAATAGAAAATCTTTCTTTTTCAGAGCTCTTGGGTGGAAGGTGTTTTGTTCATTGTTTGGTCCTGTGGCTTGTGTTATTCACAAATCTAACAGTCATGAGGGATAGTGTCAAGAAACTTGAGGAAAAGATGAATGTGGCAGTGGAATATTTGGACTTGCAAGACAATGTTTCTAAGGATGCACATACACTTGTTAAAATAAAATGGTATGTTTCAACCACCTTTGAATCTTGACTTAGAGGACATTTTTGTTGCTAATAAAACTCGAAGAAGAACCCCACAAAGCCCTAAGAGTGAGGTTTGTGCATATATTGGGGTTGGTGATGACCAAACTTTTGAAGAAGATGAGAATTTATTCATAGAAGAAATAAATGTAAAGAAGAAGTTACATGAAGCATTCGAAAGGAATAAACAGTTAGAGGAATTGGTGAAAACATATGAAAAAAGAGACAAGGAAAGGGAATTGAAGATTAAAGAATTGGAGGAGAAACTTCATAGCTACGGGAATGGGTCTAAATTGGACTTGCTTATGCAACTTTCCATAGTAAAGGCAAGGAACATAAAAATCATAGTTCTTGTTGTGTGAATTGTGAGAGTTAGTAATAAACACACAAAACCAATGAAACACATTACAATAGAGAATTGAAATTATAGAATTAATCAAATTCAAAACACAATCAATCACTAAAACCATTCCATTGCTTCCTATCTCTAAGAATTCCTTGAATCATAATGGCTCTCAGATTTTGCTTGCACTATGACTTTCAAAATGACAACCTAGGGAATGGAATGTTGTAAATGCAAGAAACTTAATTCCTACATGATTTGATAAGATGTATGATAATGCTAAATGATGCTATGATATTATGTTGTAAATGATAATGGTAACGTGACAATGGATATGATACTAAAGACTATGGTGCAAATGTTGTATAAAACTACTTTGATAATGAAAATGCAGCTATGAAACTAAGCCATGATTCTAAACTAATATGATGCTACAATGCTCAAATGCTAAATGCTAAATTTCTCTAAATGCTTTATGCTTATGCTCTAAATTCTCTCATATAATTTTTGCAGAGTAAGTTTGCTCAAGATGGGATTGCAAATGTTGTAGAATGAGGCTATATTTATAGGATTTCCAAGGCATATTGTGATATGGCATGATTTGAGGGTTGGGATTTCAGCTTGAAAGATGAACGGTGGAGGATAAAGAGGTTAGAGGGAATCATGGAGGATGTTCCCTTTAGTAAAACACTTTGCCAAGTGTTGAAGGGAATCAATGGAGGAAGAGAGCCATGTGTCTCCAAGTTTGTTTCAAGTTTGTTGAGAATAATTCTAATTTAGAAATTAGATTTATTTAAATTCATGAGGCACAAGGTGAGGTGGATGATGAGGTGGCAGGTGGTTAGAAAGTTGTGTAGAAATGTGACAAAATTGAATTTAAAAATTCAAATTTAGTGAGAGGGAATTAATCAAATAAAACAAATTAGTTAGATTTGTTTATTTAATTAAATCATGAAGAAAATGATTTTAGAAGAATTTTAAGAGAGTGAACTATATAAATAAATTTAGAATTTATTTATAAGTAGAGGAATTAAGAGGGTTTATTAATTAAATAACTTGTATTTAATTAATTGATTATCCTAACGATTTTAGGTGTATACATTTTTCCCCTCTTTGAAGTGATGTGTTTACACATTGCTTCAAAGAAAAATTGCCTAACACCAAAAAAATAAATTATATGCCCCAAACGCTGAATTTTAGGTGATGACAGATATATGCCCCCGCGGGAGATAAATCGATGAATTTTTGAATTTTTTAGGATATTTTAATTTTTGGACATTTTGGAAATTTGATGATGATTTGATGATTTGATGATATCTTAATGATTTATCTCCCGAAAATGATATTGATCCAGCCAGTGTTGATGAAATGATTAATTAAGCCCCTTTGAAAAATAAAATAAATCAACCCCACAAAAATACCACTTAATTAGCCTTTAAAAGGTTAAAAAGATGGATTAGAAATTCATTTCTACATTTTGATTTTGAAATTTGAGAGTGATTGAGCAATTGAGCAATTTGAGCAAGATGGTGATTCCCTACCACACACACTGATTTGAGTGTGTGCAATGTCACAACTGCCCGACCGTGTATAGACCTCTGGTACGTACCCTGAAAAACCTCCTCACGAATTTTGAAAATCATTTTTCCCACACTTTTTTGTGTTTTAGCACATAGGAACATTGATGTAGCACATTGAATGATTGTTCTAGTGCATAGGTCATGTTTTTTAGTGCATATATACTAGATTTTAGTGCATATAGGGAATTAGCACTTAGAGTCGGTGTTTTAATGCATACAATGAATGTTCTAGCACATATGGTTTATTAGCACATAGGTGATGTGATTTAGTGCAATAGTTCAATGTTATGGCGCATAGAATCATTTAGTGCATTGATAGAGGGATTTATCACATTGATGCAATTTGATGGCACATACAATGATTTAGTGCATAGAGACTCTATTCCAGTGCATCCATGAAATTTTTTGGCACATCCATGCTTTTAGCGCTTTGAGTCTATGTTTTAGTGCATCTAGGTCAAATTATTGAATTTTTAGATTAGACTCCTTGATTTTGATGATTGTTGATCGCGTCAGCCTTTTATTTGATGATGATTGATGATGTTGATAGATTAGATGATGATTGATCTCATGATAGGTGAGATTCAATAATATGATGATGATTATTGACCTCATGATAAGTGAGGATCAATGATAGGATAAGGATTATTGACCTCATGATACGTGAGGATCAATGATAGATTGATGATTGTTCTCATGATAGGTGAGGATCAATGATAAATGCTCACGAGATGCAATCAAAATCTCATTAGAGCTTATTAGGATGATTGATTGACTGATTTGTTGATTTGTGATATGTTATGATGATAGAAGCCTTCGACAGTCCTACAGATTGGGAGCACTTCCCAAGGACCTGGGAGTTGATTCTGCATTTAGATCAGGCTGATCTAAATGTGATTGGTCGATGCAGACTGACTTCACTGATAGATATGCCCCAGCATCGGATTAACAGGGGGCTTCTGACCACATTAGTAGAGAGATGGCACAGTGATCATAATACCTTCCACTTACCTACCAGCAAGATGATAGTGACCCCGGAGGATGTTTACTCCATTTTTAGGATTCCAGTTGTTAGAGAGTTGGTTGTATATGATTCCACCGAGCAGGGCGATACAGATGCACTACGGAGAGTGTTCGAGGATGATTGTATTTGCAGTTACAAGATCCCATGGTGAGATATGGTTGATGCATATGCGACATTGACATGTGTGCTTGCTAGTTTTATTGGAGGATTTCTATGTCCCAACCGTAGGTCAAAGGGACTTTTAGTTGGATGGGGCCGGATACTTGAGAGTATGATCACACAAGGTACCTAATATGCATGGGGATCTTGCATGCTTTCCCATTTATACCATAATTTGCACCAGGTTGTGTATCTGAGAGGAGCCAGTTTGTCAGCAAGGGTCACACTATTGCAAATATGGGTGTGGGAGCATATAGTGGTCACTCGTCCAGTGGTATATAGACAACGGCCAGTAGGCAGGCCATATGTTCATGCATATATAGGTCCAGTTGTCCATCCTAAGTTGGGAAAACTGGAGTACTAGAGGAGAGTATTGGACGATCTTGAGACAGTGACATGGCGACCCTACTTAGACTGCGAGCAATGGCCAGAGGATGATACTGGGATGTCGTATTTGTGCTCATCTATGTACCTAATTGGGAGTACACAATTTATCATTGAGATGTTTCTACTGAGGAGGGTACTGTGATAGTATGGCAGGGTACAAGGCATGCCCCAGGGAGTTGCTCATTATGCACGGTGATAAATAGAAGTACTAGAGTGGGGACCCACTTTGTCCTATGATGTTGTAGTTGAGGAGTACCAAAGTTTATAGGCCATTATTTGGGATTATCATCTAGAGGCCATAGAGGCTCCTATATCTAAGGAGTATGCACAATACCTCTTCGCACATCCCTTCCCATGGATTTCGAGTCCAAATGAGCTAGTACCTTTGTTAGATGATGAGCCAGCACCACATGCACGTAGGCAGAGGAGAGATGGAGGAGATGTAGAGGAGGAGGGAGAGAGCAATGATGATGGAGATGGGGATGGAGATGGAGGAGGTGGGGATGGTGATGTGGGTGATGGTGATAGAGGTGATGATGGTGGAGGAGATGAGGGTGGTGCAGGGCCAGTGATAGATGTGTGAGACTTTAGAGTGCCTTAGAAGAGGTGATCATTGGTAGTTGCAACACAACAACATGTACAGATTTGGCTACCCTCACAATAGCAATAGACACAAATAGTTTCCTTATAGTCACAAGTTCAAGCACTACAAGGACAACTTGTGCAGATATGGGGATAGATTGCCACACTTACAACGAAGAGAGATACCCTGAGGCAGTGGGTTGAGCAAGCGGAGGGCATGGCAAAGAGATTGCAGAGGGTGGCCAAGGGCATAGGTACAACTGATTATCTAAGAGAGGTACGACACTCCACCAGGGAGGTTGAGTACTACAAGCTAAGATACCATAAGGCGGTTCCTCTAGAGCATTGAGAGAGTTATGCACAATCTGTTAGTGCTCACACTCACTCTAGGACCACCAACAAGGGTGTTACAAGGCCACCTCACAAGGATCCAGGGGCAGGGCCATCCTGTACAACCAGAGGCACAGGGCCAACACCGTCAGGGGGGAGCACCACATAGCTCCATGATGATCATTTGAGATGCATTTGGGACATGATGTGTACTCCTTGATTCAGTTGAGACACTATGATACACTGCCATTTTTGTTTTTGATGATGTATCTCATTACACATTTGGATATCATTGTACACTTGACATTATGATTTTGAGGTTATATGATATGCGGCAATGATTATCGATCTATGTGTCTATATGTGATTTATGATGGATGCATTTAATTTTTGCTTTATGATGTTTATGTGATGCTTAGATGGTGATTATGTATGTATGCAGTGATGATATGATAATGTATGATTTATGTTCCTAAATGCTTTATGGATGATGCTTTATGCAATGAGATGGATGCAAATGAAAAATGAAATATGATGCCCCTTATGTTTTTGTATTTTCTTAGTGCAAATATATGAGATGAGTTTGATTATGCAAATGTGATGCAATGTACTTCTTTATTTATTTTTTGTGTTTTCTAATGCAAATATTATGATGTAATGCATGGATGGATGTATGATACACAAATGATTATGCAACTATATGAGAATGATATGTTTTTGTTAATGCCAAGTGTACTCAATCCATTAATGATAGAGATGACATCATTGTGAATTTTTTCCAGCCTTGGAAAACCCATAAATACAAATGCAAAAACTAACATGGACGCAATCTAACTTAACCATGCAGATCTAATATGCAAATTTTGTCATCGTAACAGGCGATTTGTTGTGTTTTTTTATCATTGAGATCTAGATGTGAAATCCTAGGTAGCGCATCTAATATTTCTTCTGGTGCATATGAAACATATTTTAGCACATTCAATTCCTGTCACGACGCATCCAAATCATCTTTCACGCATCCAACCCATCTTTCGGTACATTCAAGGGGTTTTCTAATGCATTGGGTCTTTATTTTAGCACATTTAGTAGTTTCTTTAGTGCATCTAGTAGTTCTTTCAATGCATAGGAGTGATCTTTTAGCGCATTTGGTTTATTTTGTAAAATTTCAAAATCCTGAGAACTAATTGATGTTTTATGTGTTGTAGGTCCTTAATACACTGGTCAAATAAAAATATATCAAACTACTGATGATGTATGCAGAGGTTGGATTTGTTTTATTGTCTTCTTTTAATTAAATTAGGAACCTAGTTTAATTAGAAGATTAAATAACCCCTTGTCTAGTGCTTGAAGTGATAGGCCTATGCTCTCCCCTTAACTAAGTGACTAGAATGCTAGACTCACTATTTTATGCTTTGTTAACACCTTTAGAAGGATTTTCATAGTGGGAAAAAGTACTCATCCTACGGGAATGACCTAAGTGGGAACAACTAAAGCCAAGTTTTTCAACCCACTATAATCAAAAGAAAATTCGGGGAAGTCCGCAATTCGATGGTAGTGTGCAATATAACCATTCCCAAAGCCTTTGTTCTAAAGGTTGGGAGGTCTCCTGAGGGAGTTTATTTATTTTCCGTACCGAATGAAAACCCTTATTATGAACCTTAGTGTAGAAGCTAACCGAGGAAGTCTCTGAACACTTTTGATATCACAGTGCAAGGGGAGGGAAGAATCTTCCCCCAAGACACTCACCATATAACCATCAGGGATTATTGGCCAAAGGTGGAGGATTCAACCTTGGTTAAGACCCAGGAAAGGAAAAAAATGGGTTCCCTCTAGGGGGTGACACGACTATGCGAGTTGACATGGTTTTAAGATGTAGGTTGTGGTATTTTAAGTGACCCTTGAGAATTGAAAAATGTTTGAACTGTCTTCTCTTGTGTTATACCTATGGAAATAGAAGGAATTAGACCAGATTCTTGAATACACACTCAATGTTTAGTTCCTAGGCTTGACACAACTTTTTGAAAACTTTTTTTTTGTGTTTGAAGTCATAATTCAAGAAATCATCCATTTAAAGCACTTAATTCCTGTAATTCACAAACTAGAAACCAAGAAAAAAATCATTGTTCAGAAAAGCATACCTTGGAAACATTCAAATTTACAAATTAAAAAGAAGAATAACTAGATAGATTTGCAAAAACACTGAACACTTCCAGATTAGTGCATCCATTCCCTATTTTGGTGCATACACTATTTTTTCTGGCACATCTGAGTCAGTTTCCAATACACCTAGTCCATCTTTTAGTGCATTGAGTCCATTTTCCAGTGCATCTGTTCCATCTTTTAGCACATTTGCAAACCCTTTTAGTGCATTCACCAACAAATTACCCAGTTGAAATCACATTTAGGAGGGGCAGTATAACACATTCTTGCTTTATCTTAGCGCATCTAATCAGTTTATTAGCGCATCTAGGTCACTTTCTTGTGCAATGGTTCCATATTCTAGCGCATCTGCAAAATTGTCCAATGCATTCACCTACAAAATACCAAGTTAAAATCATCATACTTAGGGGAAGTCTAGCGCATCCTTGGCTTTTTCTGGCACATATTGTCCATTTTCTGGTGCATCTAAGTCAGCCTTCGGCACATTGAGTCCAACTTTTAGCGCATTCATTACATTTTCTCGTGCATTTGTTCATTTGTTTAGCACATTAAGTATATTTTTTGGCACATCTTAGGTATAGTCTAGCGCATCCAGGTTGTTTTCTAGCGCACCTGTGCAATATTTTAGCGCATCCATACCCTATTTTAGTGCATCTAGTAAATTCAAAACCAGAGAGTTAAATTCATCCCCTGTTTGATAGTTTAAACTAGAATTAAGGATCCCTGTTAACACAGAATCATTCCTCAGGTACAAAAAAAATCTTAAACTTGTTGAAACTGACATTTGCAAGTGGAATTATTCAAACCAAACTAAGATCTAACATCTTAAAGTGCCTAAACATCCAACACATCTTATTGTTAAGCTAAGTTTCATCGTAAGGATCTGTCATCCTTCATCATGAAACAACGCTATATAATCAAATTAAACTTAGTCTCATCAATAGAATTTGTCATTCTATTTGACTTAGTTTTCATCCTTAGCACTCCAAACAAAGATCAAAGTTTAGTCAAATCATAACACTTGTGTGCCCGTTCAAACAAGATTACAAAAGTAGAAACTTAAGGAAAAATAAATTGAGACTCAAAACACCATGGCTAAACTTGAAGAAAATTCATTTCATAGTTTTCACAACACTAAAAATGATGAAATAAATGAGGAAGATATCCAAACAGCACAACAAGATCCCAAATTCCACAAATTCATGAAAAAGATTTTTGAAAAAGATGGAGAAAAATATTTCTTAATGTTGGATAATCAAGGTATCAAACTTCCACATGACTTTGATGTTAATCAACTGAAAGGAGTACCTAAAAGACCTGAAATTGATACACAAAACACAAAACAAGTGGTTGCATTAACTCATCAAATGAAAAACCTCCAATAGCATATTCAAGACATGCAAAGAGGAACCACAAAAGATATTTGTTGCAAGATATTTGTCCAGGGTATGTACATGAGGTTTTCCGATGATAGTAATGATGGCGAAAAGAATGGAATGATGCCTCAGATGGAAAAAAAATCTATCACAAATAGCGCCTGTTGTCAGGTTTTCACTACTTGTTTTTATTGCACTTTTTCAGATTTTATGATTTTATTTTGATTTTTTGTTTTTCAATTTTTTGTATTTTCTATTTTTTTACTTTTTTTTTTGTTGTCACCAAGATGCCTATTTTCAGGTTTTCATCAGGGTAATGATTTCTTCAGGACATTTTTTTTTGGTATTTTTTCAAGACTTTTTCCAATGCACTGGATGAACCATGTGTAGAATTTCTTGAGATGCAGGTTGTTGATGGGTTCTTTGAACAAATATCCTTTAGGCGTAGACAATTGATAGGCTCCAAATCTAACAACTACCTTGGCGATGCCCCAATCCTGTGTGAATGACTGTGCTGGAGGAAAAGACACAATCAAAATGAATAGTATGAGTGGCAACTATGAAGGACGATAGATATGATAGATAAAAGAGGCTATGATAGGATCCCTAATGTGGAAACTACGTGGGCCATCAAGCTTTAGATGAAAAGGATCTTGGGCAACCAATGAGTTATACTATGTGGAGGGGTCGCCATCAAAGACACATTGAAAGACATCACCAATGGAGGTGTAATGATATGATGGATAAGTGAACATGAATGGGTGGAATGGTATATGCAGTAGGATTGAGGGTAACATGGATGGAGACCTTGAATCAACAAGTTCTTTCTTTGATTTTATTCTTTGATAGATGCCCTCAGTGATTTTTGAGGGAGAGGCATATTTGGAGATTGAATTTTGCATGGTTTTAGTTTTTACTTTTATTTTTGATGTGCCTGATAGCTTTTTATTTTGACTATGAGACTTTTTTGGATCTTTTTTCTTTTTGATTTATTTAATAGCTTTTTATTTTGGCTAAGGGACTTTTCTTGATCCTCTTTCATTTTTTATTTGTCGAATAACTTTTTATTTTGGCTAAGGGACTTTGCTTGATTTTTCTTTTTTGGCATGCTTTCTTTTGATTCTAGATCTCCATTTGAAAAATAATTTTTACCTTTGATTCTTGAATTGCCTCCTTTATATTTTCTTCAAGTGATACTTGTTGATCCATGTCTACGAGGTGGATGGATGTGGATGATATGAATGAAGTGAGAATGGTAGTGGTGATGCCATCAATGGGGTCTTTGATACTATCCTTTTCGATATTGTTAACGTCAAAAGAAACTTGTGCATCCTTAGTGACTTGGAAAGATGGTTTAGTAGATGCCACAATAGGAGATTCATACCCTAGCCCATGGCAGGTGGGATGGAAGGATGATGGTTGGATATCCTTATCGAGGTCATGATCAAAGAGTGGGTTATCATAGATGTCTTGGTCAAATAGGGGGTTTTCATAGGTATTAAAAGTTGGAGTGGAAGTAGATATGGAAAAGGTAGGTGTATCATCAGGACCACAAAAGGTTTCAATCCCAGCACGGTCATCTTTATGCATTCCTTCTATAGTTGTCTCAACATCATTGTTAGAATTTTGGTCCTTCTTGATGGCAGTAGTAGTGTATTTTGCTAACAATTATCCAAACGGTATTCTCCACATCCTAGATCATGGATTTGGACCTTGGGGTTTGATAGTGCAGTAGCTAGGGTAGATGCTTTTAAGGATTCAGGATTAACATGTGTTTGAGAAGAAGGTGCTTTGCAATTGCTAGGAGTTTCATCTTTAGGACTTAGATTATGGCCATACATGAAAGAATTAGGATCTCCTTGTATTGTGATTTCAACTCCCTCATGAGAAAACTTCAAACGTTGATGGTATGTAGAGGATACTGCTTGCATTTCATGTATCCACGGTCTTCCAAGGAGGATATTATAGGTCAAGGGAAGATCAAGGACTTGGAAAACCACATCTTTCACCATAGGGCCAAACCTGATTGGTAGAGTAACTGATCTTTTAGATAAGCGTTCCTCAGCATCATATCCCTTCATAGTAATCTTTTTACTAGAGTCTATTACATTTTCTAAATATCCCAATTCATTGATAAACTTTAAAGTGCAGATATTTAGACCAGCCCCACCATCTATTAGAACATGTTTGACTAGACATTTATGAATCAAAACCTCAATATGAAGTAGAGCATTATGCGGATGGGTGAGTGATGCATCATCATTTTCTAAAAATGATAGAAAATGAGGTGTGGTCAAGTGTCTCACCATAGCTTGAGATTGACAAACTTCCAAATTAGCTTGTACAATGTCTTGTTTATCATTGATTCGATTGTGAACTGTAGAACTGTTAAGAATTGTAGTGTCATAAACATAGTTTACATTCTTTCATTTGTTGTTTGACGAGGATGATTCCCCTTTTTCATAGTTAGGTAAATAATTCTTGAATGCTCCATGATCAGCATTTGTTTGGGGTCCTTCTGCCAATATTTCCTTTCGATCAATCAAATTTTGTACCAAATGTTTTAGCTGCATACAATCATTGGTTTTGAGTCCTTTGTTTCGATGAAAATCACAATAATGTGTGTCATTCCACCAAGATGGTTTAACTTGTGGGTATAATCTTGTGCCTCTGATAATGTTATAACTGTATGCTCAAGAAGTTCCTTTAGTGTTGATTCAAGAGACTATCCCAAAGGTGTGAATTTTCTTTGATTTGATGGTGTTTTATATGGTGCTAAAACTAGTTTTGATTCAGTGTTATTCTGATTACTATTTTGATTATTTTGATTGGTGTTTTGATTATTTTTAGAGGCGGCAACTCTCAAGTTAAAGACTAGTTTTGCATTTTGTGTTTCAGCTGTAGTATCATTGTTACTAGTGTTTTTATTTATTTTCCAAAACTTTGGTTTATCACTATTGTTGTAATTGTTGGAAGAATTTGCTAAGTTGTTTCCTTCATTGTAAATTTTTATGACTCCTCTCTTGACCAAAGCTTCTTCGATTTTGATTCCATTTTTAATCAATTTTTCAAAGGTAGGTGGACATTGTAATTCAAGTCTATAGCTCATCTCATCATTTAGATTGTCAATGAAAATTTCCATCTTTTTCTTTTTAGGTATGGGATGAGAATATCTTGCAAACAATATTCTCCATCTTTGCAAAAATATGAGGAATGATTCACCCTTTTTTTGTTTTGTGTTTCAAAGGTCTTCCATTGTTATCTCATGTTGGATGTTGTAGGAGTATTGAGTGATGAATTTATTAACCAGATCTTCAAAGGTTTTAATTGGTGGTACAAATTTGGAGAACCATTCCATGCATTGTCCACCTAAGCTACGTGGAAACTATAGACTTCTAAATTTGACCGCTCCCACATGGTCAAATTCACCTCTTTATTTGTCTATTTCGCATCTTCTGTTAATATTAATTAAATTGATTGATCTAATTAATATTCCTCTCTTTTCCTAAAGTTTCATAAAGTATTAATTTAATAATTAATACTTTACCTTTTCATCCCCTTCCTCTCTAAATTAAATAAATACATCAATTTATTTAATTTAGTCATTTGACCTTTTTGAATTAAAGCAATTTAAAATTATTATTTTTCTCTTTATCACATCCTCCATAACCCTCTTCTAATATGGATTAATTTAATTAATCCATGATTAGGATGTGCACACCTTAATCAGGATTAATGTCACATCCTCCATATTCTCTCACTTTCTTCTAATCCCTCATTAAATTTCTTAATCACCTGTTTGCACAACATTAATCTAATCCCCTTACTACATTTAGCATATCTTTTTGGTCAACCTTCACATTTTCCACATTTATCCTAGACCCTCTTCCCCATGTGAATTTAAAATTCACTTTTTATTCCTCCAACGATTCTCCTCTTCCCCATGTGATCATTGAAAGGTCACATCAGTCACATGAAGCCAATAACCTTCTATTATAGGGACCTTGTCTTATCCATAAGGTGCTCCTCATATGAATTTAAAATTCATATTTATTCTCCCAACCACCTTATCCATTCCAAACATGTGAATTTAAAATTCAAATTTATTTCCCCAACCACTTTTCTCTTCCCCATGGATATTTTTGAGAAATACTAAAATTCTTCATATGTCACTTTCCTCTCATATGAGAACAAGAAGTTCTTTTTTGAGGAAATCTTCTCCCCTCCCAAGGTACTTTCAAAGTACTTGTCTTTCTTCCACATCACTTGTCCTTATTCCACATCATTTTTACCCTTTCCATCTCACCATGTCCTTTGGACACTTCATCCTCCACATGGAAAGATGTGAGGGCTTGTGAGTCCTCAACTCACCATAGCCCTCCATCTTGGCCATGGTGGTTCAATCCTGATTGTTGAATTCTCCAGAGAATTCAATTTCTTCTATAAATACCCCCCATTTACATTCACTCATTTACATTAGGAATTTTATCACACTTATGTTCTCAAGCCATTCAAGCATTCATCAAACTCTAACACTTGCTCATCTTTTGCATTTGCATACTTAGCTCTCATCCTCCATTGTAGAATCCTTAAGCTTTTATTGCAATTATCTCATACTCACATCCTTCATTGCACTCATCTTGCATCTTAACCACCTTGCATCCACTTTTAATCACATTTTCATCAAAGGAGCACACACTCAAGTTTCAATCAAGGGCCAACTAAGGGATCAACACAGATAAAAGGTATATTTACTTTCTTTATCTTTTCTTTTGTTTGTGTTCAACGTAGTCCAATCTTGAGGTGGTCTAGTCTTCTTTACTTTGCATTTCTTAGTTTTTTTTGCATATTTAGAGGTAATAACACTTGCACACATTTCTGGCATGCCCGGTGGGACCCACAAATGAGTCCTTTTACTCTCACGTTTGTTATTTTTTTCATATTTTGTAGGTTCAGACGATACAAAGGGGCAACAAGGCCCTGACATAGGCAACCAGGACTTGTAGAGGGGTGACTAGGCCCTGATATAGGTGACTAGGACCTACAGAGGGGCGACCCCACCCAGACACAAATGCATGTCTAAGACAAAACATCCAGTTTAACTCTTTGTTTTGACTAGAGGGGCGACCAAGTCTTGCAGAGGGGTGACACTGCCCAAAGATAGACGCCTGTCTAAAACAGAACAACTAGTTTAACTCTTTGTTTTGACCAGAGGGGAAACCAGGACCTATAGAGGGGTGACCATGCCCTGATAAGGGCGATCAGGCCCAGAAGAGGGGCGACCAGGCCCAGACAGAGCCTTCTACAAAAAGAAAAAAATAGCATTTTAAACCATTTTTACATATTGTTTTATGTCACTTTGGTTATTACTGACCCCCTAACCCATGTTGGTGATTGTGAAGGTTTTTACTAATGTTTGTGTAGTTATTTCACGCTTTGACCAAGAACGGAGGTTAAAACTACTAACACGTTTGTTGCAGGACGAAAGGACCAAGGCATTTAGTTAGTTGTTTGCTTTCATTTTTGCACTAATTAGGCACATAGTCTAAGTAGGGGAGTCAATACATTGTGTGTTTTGTTTGTAAGTAAGCTATTAATGTATCCAAACCCCTTGCACCATTTGGCGATCCTGGGTAAAGAGAAATCGTAGCTTACTTAAGTCCTTTGTGTTACCCAAGGGAGCGCTACATCGTTCAAGCTTTCCCCTTGCACTTCATGTGAGCTTGGGGAGCAACTGAAAATGGTTAGCATTCTCTTCTTAGTGGGACCTACTTGGGGATTTCATCAGCCCAAGGGACGATTCCAACCACCGCACGTATGCAGGTATATAAAAGGGGAGACCAAAGTTGTACCCCAATCTAGTCACCGTGGTCCACCGTGGCTTGCCATACCCCTCATACTAATCATAGGATTGTGCTGCTTGAACTATCTTTTCTGTGAAAACCAGTGCATATCTTACTAGTCAAGTCAGTCTTGCCTTTTGTTTGTTGTTTGAAGTGTTTTTTGTCCTTTTCCATAGTCATTTTGCCTAATTCAAGTTCAAGTCTATTGACAGAGGTGACCACGTCCTAACCAAGGGTAACCTCAACCTCAAGAAGGGTGACCTTGCCCTTCGTCTCAGTCATTTTTGAGTCAAAATTATTCACTTTTCACCCAGACAGGCGACCCCACCCTGAACAGGGGTGACCACACCCTGCAAGGGGCGACCACACCCAGAATAGAGGTGATCTCACCTAAACAACTATTTTTCACTCTGAATAGCCACTTTCGTCTTCCGTTTTGTCATTTCGTCAGTCCATTTCCCTATTTTGAAAGTTTGTTCTCCCATTCTGTGAACTCGTTCATCTATTTAGAGAGTTCATTTTTCTGTTCAGGGAACCTATTTCATCGTTTGAGGAACCCATTTTACCATTCAAGGAATCTGTTTCATTGTTTAGGGATCTCGCTTCCATTTGTGAACCCATTCCATCATCTAGTGAGTATGTTTCACCGCTTGTCAAGCTCGCTTGTCTGCTTTTAATAGTCGCTTTGACCTTGTTTTTATTTAAACAAGTCCAAAACTAGTCGTGTGCCACGTGCCCTAGGAACAGTAACTAGGCCCTGAATAGGCGCACCACCTAGGGAACAGACCACGCCCCTTGAATAGGCAACCCTGCCCAATCCAGAGAGTCAAACAGTTGGGGACCTAAAACCTTATCATTTGTTGTGATCTAAACACTTTCATCCCCTTCTGTTCACTCGTAATTCATCCTTTAGTCCATTTGTACTTTCCAAAGTTCATTCAGTCATCACCTACATCATATAGGCACTCTTAGAGCATCTCTAGGTTGCATCATTCATCATCGTTCTCTTGATCCAAATCCCCTAAACTTTGTTTTAGAGGTTATTATCCGAATTGACCTAGGCATTTGAATCTGATCGTTATCCTGCACATCAGTCATTGTCTTCAACCCAATCAATCCACTTCCATCTTGAGGTGGATTTGGTGTCATAAGTCATCATCCTCGACCCAATCAATCCATTTCCATATTGAGGTGGATTCAGTGCCATAATCATCTATCTAACCTTCAATCTGATCAACCAACGCCTTAAGTCACCTAGGGTGATTTCTAAACTGGGTTTAGAATTACATCATCCATCATCTAATCTTGTCAGTCATTTCGTCAATCGATCATGATCCATCATCTAATCCTATCAATCATTTTACCGAACAATCTTTATTCGATGATCCAATCTCAATCCTATCCAATCATCCAATCAATCCTATCCAATCGCCTAATCAACCCTTATCCAATTATCTAATCTCATCATCCAATCAATCAATCCTTTATCCAATCCAATCAATCTTCCAACTGTCATCCTTGCACCTAGTAGTTCTGCATTTTCATGCCCATTCAGACTAGATCACAAACTAAGAAGCAAATGGCACAACAACAAGGTCAAGGTTCCCAGCTGAACATCCCTTAAGATCCTAATAATGAGGCAAACATCTCTCAATATCCTAACAATGGTGTGAACATCCCTCAAGATCCCCATAATGGTGCTTCATCACAATCTCACACCAACGGTAAAAATACTTCACTACCTGATGACAAGAACATGATCAATTAGCCTAAAGTCACCGTTGATGAATATCTAAGCAATCACACTAACATTCAGATGACATATCGCCTCCTTGATGAGCGTGGGGATAATATCCTTGCTACTCTACTCATAAAGGGAGTCAAACTTCCATTTGGTTTTCACATGTTGTAGTACACCAACACCCAAACCTCTCCAATGCATCAAGACCCGCAAAATGTTCCCAAAAATTCCTATGTTCCTGAGGGTACACCCATAGATAGCTGGTATCATCCTGAGTTTGGAAATGTTGTGATACATCAAGTTTCCAATTATCCTCCCCTTCCATCTACAACCTCTACAACACCATCTGATCCTTATCATTCCTATGCCTATGGCATGCCACAAAATATCCCATCTGCTCCATCACTCCCACTTCAGTATCTTGGTCAACCTCCCATCAACATTAGGGGTGATCCCTTTCTTGCATTGACACCACCACCAGGACTTGTACCCACAGGAAATCTCCTATCACCTTATCATGGTAATACTTTGGTGTTCCAACATCCTCCCATTAATCCTCATCAATCCATTGCTTTGCAGGCACTGCCACAACATGCAACTATCCCCTTGCAAGCACCACCACAGCATACCACTGCCATTTCCATCCCCATGCAACAACATCATCAACAACCTCCGCAACAGAACATTTTAATTCCACAACAAAATATGCCGCAACAAAATGTCCCGAACCCACAATAGCATACTGTCACTCATATACAACCTCCTCATCAGGCAACACAAACTGCATCACACCCTCAACAGCCACCTCATGGTGCCTCTGCAGCATCCCCACAACAATAACACATCCCATCTCACCCTCCTTATCAACAATCACATATGCATGTTCCCACACAAACACAACATAATCCTCTCATGCAATATCTCTACCATCCATCCAGCACATACACTGCTTATGCTAATCTGAATATCCATGTGGCCTCTTAGAATCCACCATAAACTCAATCGCAACTTTACGCTAATCCTCCACAATCACACACTAATCCTTACCATCAAACGTTTCAATCTGCAACTACCGTTGTATGCTACACAATAGCCAAATGTTGCCTATAATTACCAATCCAATCCATATTACACTTAGCAACAACCGCCCTATCAACAGGGTACTCCATCCACCTCTTACTACCAACAACCGTTGTCACAACAACAGGGCGCTTCCACATCCTTGTACTACCAATCTCCACACATTTCCCCATCCACTTCATATTATCAGCAATAGGCACCCTTAGCCTCTTATTACCAAAATCCACCATCATCCTATCCGCCTTACGTTAATCCACAACCAGCTTATGCTAATTAGTATCAACCTATACACTCATATGATCCCAATGCTTCCATCCCATCTTCATCACATCAACAATATTCACCCAATCTATCTAATAAAACTCCACCCACCAATAAAGAGTTGGAGGAGCTCAAAGCTGCTTTGAAAGACCTACAAGCGGGTATGTCCAAAAAATCCTTCAAGTTTGAGGAGATTTTCCCATATCCATTTGATTCTCAATTTCACTTGTCCCCTTTCCAAAGCATTTCAAGATACCCAAGTTTGACAAGTATACGAGAACTAAAGATCCAAAGGCCCATCTGCAGGAGTTCTATCCACAATGTCAAGATGTCCAACATAATGACAATTATCTCTTGTGCCTATTCCTTAGAAGCTTAGGAGGGTCAGCCTTAGATTGGTTCATGGGTATCAAGAAAGGGATAGTTTCTTCCTTCACTGATCTTTTTGAACAATTTTTTAGGCAATTCTCCTTTAATTTGGAGGACATTGACACTCTAGACCTCTTGAAGGAGAAGCAACGTGATGGAGAAACTTTCACTAAATACTTGCAAAGGTGGCAAGCTATAGCTAGCCGTATGAAATCCCCTCCTAGTGAGAAAGAAATGGTCACCCTTTTGTGGCTAATGCCCATCCCAAAATGGCACATGCTCTTAATCTTCATTATGTCACTACCTTCACAGAGGTTATCGAAAATGGCCCCATCATTGAGAGAGCACTTGTCGCTAAAGGGAAAATTAAACTGTACAACTCGAATAAGGACAAGTCATCCAGTGACAAATCTTGTTACTAGAATAAGAACAAGAATGCAGTCAATGATGGCATCACTAATACTAAACATGTTCAGGTGGCCAATACCTCCTAGAGGCAACAACCATCCATGCCTAATGCCATATCCGTGCCACAGGGGGCACCTCGACCCCCTCGACAATCCAATCAATACAATCAAGGGAATGGTAAACGCCAATACACTCAATTAGGAGAACCCTTGAGGGTTTTCTTCAATAGGTTGTTGCAGGTCAATTACCCCATCTCATATCCGGTGACTAAACCTTTTTATGAGTCTAAACCTAAACCGCCTGGCATAAGGAAAATGAGTATTGTGACTTTCACAAGATCAAAGGTCATTCCACAAACAAGTGTGAAGGTCTGAAAATGTATGTCCAAGATCTTATAGATCAAGGATATATCCATGTGGCTGCCAACCAAGCCTCATCGTCCAATGCTCAGTTACAGATATATCTAAATGCTTTCCCCAAGCATAACCAAGGTCCTAGCACATCCAATGCAAATCCTGGACCTAGTAACAATAACAACTAGGATAACAACACTAATAATATCACCTACAAGAATGTCCCGCTTAACTATGAGACTCTCATCATGCATATTGGGAAAGCGGGACTGCGTGTGTCTATGATACATGTCAAAGGAAAGGAGCCTCAATGTGTTGTTACCACTCGTCACACTCACATTACTGTCCCTGGAGCCTCTGCATCAACTCCATCACCTCGTGTGAGCTCTCAATATAAAATCCTTGACCATCTAGGAAAGACCGCAACGCAAATATCTATCCTCGATTTGCCAAAGTCTTCTCCTGTATATTAGGAAATCTTGATGAAAATTCTATAGGATGCCCGTGTCCCTAATGACATCGACCCCACACATTTCCAAGCTCTGGTAGGACACCTTTCATCAACCTACCAACTAGGTTTTAGCCAAAAAAAATGCCTACCATCAATTCCAATCACAATTGACCCCTCCATATAGAGGTTCTCATCGCTCGACATAAAGTAAAGAGGGTCTTGATAGATAATGGCTCTTCTCTTAATCTTTGTACATTAAAGTTCATAAATCAGGTAGGATATACCCATGCTGATTTAAGCAATCAGATCATCACTATAAAATCTTATGATAATGTAGAAAGGGATTCTAAAGGGATTATTGATCTTCCAATTCAAGTTGGCCCAGTTATACAATACACCACTTGCCATGTCCTTGATCTGGACCTCCCCTACAACCTTATTCTTGACCGACCATGGATCCACGCTATGCAAGTCATCTCGTCTACCTATCATCAATGCTTGAAGTTCCCGTTTAATGGAATGGAAGTTGCGATACAAGCTGATCCCCAACCATTTGAATACTGTTGTTCACTCGAAGCTTCTTTCCCTCATTCCCATTATTATCCAAGAGTGGAAATGGGACCACCGCCAACATCTTCATCCAATCCATCATCTAATCCATCACCCACCACCTCATCTTCTCCATCTTCTACATCTAATTCCACAATCACCAAGGTACAAATCATTGATAAGGGATGTGGTGAGTATGAGATGTGTACTGCTTTGAACGTGGCAACCATGCCACCCTCACCACACACATATGGTCAACCCTATGAGTTTGCACCAAAGGAAAAATAAAAGGTAGTCACCTTGAGCTCCAAAAATATGGGAACCAACACTTATGTATCTCTCGTGTTACCACAATATACACCTGAAGATGATATAATTCAGTTGATATATCATGAAGAACCTGAACCTACTCCCCCTTTAAAGGAATATTTTCAAGAGATGTATCCTTGGCCCTCTAAGTACACTAAGAAATACAATTATCAGGGGGGAGGTCTTAGTCCAGAAGAGCTAGGAAGAAAATAGTCGATTGACACTTCCATACGTCCAAAGAATTCAGGTTTAGGCTATGATAAAAATAAAAAGGGTCTCGCAGCATCGACTAGTACTTCTAAAAACGTCAATGCAGGCAGTGGTATTTTGGAAGATATACGAGAGGAAGAGTGTATCATACACACGTACAACAATGTAGATCACATAGACATTTCCTCCATATTCGAATGCCTATTTGTTTGCACCATTAGCCTTTCCCTTCGCCATCCCGAACTCATAGATTGGGACCTACGTGAAAGCACACCTATCAAATCACTTCCCTCAATGGATACCTATGTACACCTCATGGGATTGGGGGAAGATGAACACCCTAGTCACAAAAATAAGAAAAATCAAAATCCGAAAGGGTCACCTAGTGAAAACTTCCTTGAGGCACTTCTTGATTCAAAAAAAGTCAAAATAGAGGACGTATCTGACAGTGAAAACCTTAGTGAGGCACTGAAAGATGGGGACGTTCATCTTCCCCTTGTGGGAACACAGTTGTCTGAATGATCATCCATTCTGATCAAGGAAATGCAAGAGTTAAATTTGGGAACTGAAGAGGATCCCAAAATCACCTATGTAGCCAAGGCATTATCAGAAGAAGAACACTCTACCATCGTTCAGCTCCTTAAGGAAGGAAAAATCAATTTTGCATGGGCATATTCAAACATGCTTGGGTTAGACCCTACCTTGGTAGTACACCATCTAGATGTGCATCCTGATACAAACCTTGTCAAACAAAATCTTTGGAGTAGCCTTGCTAGTTAAGAAAGAGTTGGAGAAATTATTGGAAGCTAGTTTCATAAGGCCCATAGACTACTTAGAATGGATCTCAAACATAGTACCTATCGCCAAACCAACCAACACTATCAAATTTTGTACAGATTTCTATGACCTCAACAAGGCTTATCCTAAAGATGACTTTCCTTTGTCAAACATAGGTATGTTGGTAGACTTAACTACAGGGCATGAGATGCTTTCCCTCATGGATGGCTTCTCTAGATACAATCAGATTAGAATTGCACCTGAGGACCAACATAAGATAGCCTTCACTACACCTTGGGGTACATTCTGTTATAATGTTATGCCCTTCGATCTTAGGAACGTAGGGGCAACCTACCAACGCACAATGACCATCATCTTTCATGATCTTATCCACATCATCATGGAAGACTATGTTGATGACCTGTTAGGAAAATCAAGAACTAGAGCAAAACACCATACAATCCTAAGGAAGATCTTTGAGTGTCTAGAACATTACAAGTTGCGCCTCAATCCAAAAAAGTGTGTGTTCGGGGTTACGTTAGGAAAGATGTTGGGCTTCATTGTCTCCAGGAGAGGTATAGAAGTGGATCCAGCCAAGGTCAAAGCAATTATGGATATGCCTCCACCTCGCAACCTGAAATAGTTAAGGAGTCCCAAGGTAAGCTACAATCCATCAGAAGGTTCATAGCACAGTTAGCTGAAGAAGTGTCAATCATTCACCCACCTCCTGAAAAATAATACATCCTTCAAGTGGGATCCTATGTGTCAGCAAGGTTTTGACAAGATTAAGGAATACTTGGCTCATCCTCTCGTCCTTATGCCTCCAATCCCAGGGAGGCCACTTTTATTGTACATCTCAGCTACTTCAGTGGCACTAGGGGCACTACTAGCACAACATGATGAGTCATCCAGAGAACGATCGATCTACTATATCAGTCAAACCCTAGTTGGCTATGAGCTCAACTATTCTTCAATGGATAAATCCTACCTAGCTATATTTTTATGTTCATAGAAGCTTAGACATTACATGCTCATTCATCTAGTCAAGTTAATATCAAAAGTTGACCCGCTTAAGTATTTGCTATCTAGAACAAATTTGACTGGTTGAATGGCTAAATGGGTCATCTTGCTGAGTGAGTTTGACATAGAATATGTGGACTGCAAATCTATTAAGGGACAGGTAATAATAGATCAGTTAGTCGATGCTCCCTTGGTTGATGCACATCCTTTGGAAACATAATTTCTTGATGGAGATGTCTTCACAGTGGAAAAAGCCACCACATAGACACTATACTTTGATGGGTCATGCACACATAACGGATCGGGGGCAGGCATCTTGTTTGTCACCCCCCAAGGTGATTATATCCCAAAGTCATTTAGACTAGCCTTTCCATGCACAAACAATATAGTTGAATACAAAGCTCTTCTCACCAGCCTTAAAATCATAATCAAATGGAATATCACTCACTTAAGGGTCTTCGATGATTCACAATTAGTCATCAAATAGGTCAATTATGAGTTTTTAGCAAAGGATGAGAAGTTGTTACCTTATAAACGCATGGTCGATGACTTTAAGAAGTCTTTCACCTCTATTCAGTTTGACCAGATCCCCAGAATACAGAAAAATTTTGTTGATGCGATGGCTACAATTGGTTCCTTAATTGACAGCCCAAGGATCAGACAGAGTGTGAATTCCTGGTTGAAAAACTTTTAATCCCTGCATACAACATCCCTGAGAATGAGATGGTGTGTGAAATCATAGGTCCTATGTCCCCATGGTATCATGACATCTATGCTTATCTTCACGAGAACACCCTACCCTCTGACCTTACCCACAATCAAAGCAAGTCATTCATCCAACGTACATCTCCTTACACCATCATAGGTGATACTCTTTATCGTCACAGATATGATGGAACTCTTCTTTGGTGTTTGAACGAGGTTGAAGCTCACATTGCATTAATGGAAGTACATAGTGGTGTTTGTGGGGCCCACTCAAATGGCATGGACTTAGCTAAGAAGATTCTTAGGGCTGGTTACTATTGGTCTCCATTGGAGCATAACTCTTGTGAATTCATGAAGAAATTCTTACCTTGTTAGCAACATGCGAACCTGATACATGCTCCTGCTCAAAATTTGCAACCCATCATAGCACCATGACCTTTTTCTCAGTGGAGTTTTGATTTAGCCAGCAAGATATATCCTCCATCCTTCGATGGCCACACCTTCATTATGACTGCCACTGAGTACTTCACTAAGTGGGTAGAAGCTATACCACTCTCCCAAATAACAAGTACTTAGATATCCAAATTCATCCTTTACCATATTATTTGTAGATATGGCATCCCCTCCACCATCATTTATGACAATGGAAAAACATTCAAAAACTAGGTTTTCAAAGAGGTATGTGACACTTTCCATATCCAACATCGGTGTTCCATGCCCTATTACCCTCAAAGTAATGGACAGGCGGAAGCTACTAACAAAACTTTGATTAAAATCTTGAAAAAGGATGTCAACAGTACTGGTCAAGATTGGCAACTCCACATCCATCCACACTCCCACTGGCACCACTCCATATTCCCTTGTTTATGATGTTGATGCCATCTTGCCAATTGAAGTTGAGATCCCATCTTTGATAATATCCTTGAAGAATCTCATCACTAAAGAAGACTCATGGGTTGCTCACCTCGCTCAATTGGAGCTTTTAGATGAAAAGAGGATCAAAGCATACAATCATCTTCAGGCATACCAAAATCATCTTAAGAGAAGTTACAACAAGAAAGTATGTCCTCGCCAATTTAACATTGGAGATCTAATCCTTAAGGAGAATCAGCGTACCCAACAGGACCGAGACAAGAAGGGAAAGTTTGAACCTAATTGGTTGGGTCTTTATGTTATTACAACAAAGTATGGATCAGGGGTGTACCAACTTGCCACACCTGAAGGGGAGCCTCTCGAAGAGCATATCAACATCATGCACCTGAAGAGGTTTTATA
>VDFB02037173.1:0-12707 GCA_007258455.2 Sequoia sempervirens
AAATTCAAATCTTTGTCATTTTTCCCAAGGGGGCATACCCTTACCTATTTCACATCGGGGAATGAATGGGGCATGTTATTCATTAATCTTTGATACAACACCAAAATAACATTATGTCAAAGAGGGGGAAAATGTAGACACTCAAAAATGGCTTAGTCTTGTGATTGCATTTTTCATTATTAATTCAAGATACCCACAAAATTATTAAATGATTTGATCATTTAATTATAACTTAATATCACATTTCCTCTAATTAATTAAATAGTTTTAATCATTTAATTAATTCATTTTCATTGTTCTTCTAAAATTGATCAATTAATTAAATTACATTAATTTATCTTAATTATGTCACTAATTAATTCTAATCTCCTCTTTTGATTAATTAAATAAGTTTCATAAATTTATTTAATTACGTCATTGTATTCTCCCACATTTAATTAAATGAATAATATTTATTGAATTAATTATTCTACCTTCTCATCTAAAGTGACTCCATAAATTGAATAATTTATTTAATTCATTTGATTCACGTACACACACTTCCTCCACAAAATAAAGAATTAATTTAATAATTGATTCTTCTATTTGAGAACATGTCTCCTACATTTTCAATTAAATAATCTCATGCATAATTCTCTCCACTCCTGACTAACACTCTCTCTCAGTTCACTCAGCTAACTAGTCTGTCACCTCCTTTTGACTCACACACTCTAATCAATCAAATCACTTAACTATTCAATCAACCTCCCATACAACCAGCTGACTAATCAATCAAATCACTTAACGGTTCAATCAATCTTTCATGCAAATCACTTAACTGCTCAATCAGGTCCTCACACTCAATCTGGACCATTCAATTCAAATCAATCTTGACTATCGAATCTGTAAATCTTCTATAAAGGAAGCCTTTTTACTCCATTTTTGGTAATCACAATCTTCAAAATTTTGTTGTCATAATACTTACAGGTGAATATTGCATACTCACAATTTGAGGGCATTTGAGCATTTCAAAGCAAAGTTGAGAAGGATAATGGAGATGAGTCAAGCAAGCATGGGAATTAGGTGATATTGTTCTATGTATTGAATTCTTTTGATTGCATTGTTCTTCATTATAGATTTGGGAAATCTTAGCATAATAGGAAATTTTGTGATTGTTGTTGTTGTTTATGCATCTTTATTCCTGTTCATTTTCCCTTATCACAAAGCGCTGAGTATTCAACCTATTACATAATATTGTGGATTTTCCACTTGCTATGAACATCTCAAATATTTTAATTATTATTTACAAGAAATCGACTTGATATTAAATCAGACAGTTAAAATATGTAACACTATTTAACAGGAAATGAGGGTCCAAGTGAATTTTTGTGGGAAATAGGTTTGAAGTGAATTGGATGTTTAAATATGAAACAGTTACACTTATTATTTTACAAATATATTAAAAAATATGTCTTTTCAACTATCACTAATGTGGTTTAAGGGAGTTTTCTAGGCAAGTGATAACTTTGAGAATTTGGATTTGAACCGATTATTGCATTTTAATTGTTCATCAAATATTCTTTTAAGTTCATTTTAAAGTCTATAAACCCTTTTTTAATTTAAAACCATTTAAATTTTATTAAAACATTTAAAATTTATAAAATTTTAAAGGATTTGTTAAAGGTTTGTAGTTTTAGTTTATTTTAGGGACAAATGGGATACATGGAATGCTATGGTGAATTTATCTCAACATGGCATTTTTTTGTGACCATTAGGTACAGGAATTGCTAAGTGAATCAGACATTGCAAAATTTCTCAACTAAACTAGACATTACAAAAAAGGTTTGATGAAATTGTCTTTGACCAATTAGAAGTGGGAACCCCACAAGTGAATAACTTGTTTATTTTGATGAATTTTGAAAAACTTCCAAAACAACCATGGCTTGATTTTTTATATTTTTTTCTTTTTTGATGAAATTTGACCATTCACTTAACCAATTTTGAGACCTATAGGACTTTGGGGAGCTTTTGAATAATGTAAAACATGCTAAAACCTAGCAACAAGAGGGTGTCCTCATTTTCCTAAAAGAAAAATAGGGCGTGTTGCATAAAGGGCATAATAGTATGTTGCTTCTTTTGAGTCAAGTTGATAGTTAGGTGAGATCAATTTATTGTGTTGTGACAAGAAGTTCCTCTTCTACCATCTAGCAACAATCCACTTAGTTGGTTAGTTGGGGCTATTGTTTATTTCTTCCCTTGCTAATGTATCAATTTTTTTATGTTTTAAAAACACTACTCAAGATAAAGAAGAATGTTTATTGTGTAGTCATTGACCAATGGGTTTATTGTTGCATAATGATGATGTTATGACTACTATCCTAGGCTACAATATAATAAGATTTATTTTATATTGATTATGTTATTATGCATATTTTTTGTGCATGGATTTGATTTAGACAATTCATCCTTAGAAATCCCTATTGTCTATTGTGTTATTAAGATGGTGATAGTTCAATACTCAGCTAAGCATAATATGGTTTATAATTAGGTCTATTGGCTATCAAGGTAGTTCAAATACCTTCCTAGTAATGTTCATCTCAACACATTCAACTAATTCATTAGAGTAAAGGTCATATCATTTTTTTGTTATGTTTCATTTACATGGTCTTCCTTTGTTGAGACCGTCCTAATTTCTTGGCAAAACTCTCTGCCAAGGTTGGGAAACCTTGAGGCTAATATCTTGTTGATGTATATGACAAAATGGTTGTGTCTATTATATGTATATGTTTTCTTAACTTGGAAAATGCAATTCTCATCCCAATAGTTGAAATCTTGGGACAACTACATGGGACTTCGATCTCATTAGAAAGTTGGTATGTTGGTAGTCCTTGCACAAAGGATGCCCATGTGACTAAAGTGCATATAGGATGGTTTGGAGCATAATTCCAAGGTTTGGGTTTGTTCCTAAACTTTATTATTTCTCCCTTTTCAATATGCTTTATCTTGACAATAACTTCGTATTAAATTATTTTGAGCTCATCCTTTCAAAAAATTATACCCACTATATAGGTTTGAGCCAATGAAAGGAAACCCATCATCATCAAGCTTATCTACATTTAAGTTTGTGCTCTTTGGATTTCCAAAATTCTAGTCCAATCTTGGATAAAATTTTAGGGTTACTTTCATCATGATCCATATTTATGTGAATGTTTGAGAATGCCTCAAATCTTATATGAACTAAAATAATCAAAGTTTGTGTCAAACATCTATGGCCTTGTCTCTTGGATATTTGACTAATATAGGAGGGAATAGTTTAATCTCAAGACTTGGAGAGGTATGAGTATGAATGAGTTATGGAAACCTAATCACATGTATTTAATGACTATGTTGAGTTAAGCCATTATAATTTCATGGTGTGAACAAATTCTTATTAACTATGGATTATCTATTGCTCTAAATATATATCTAATTTTGTGATGATTTAAGGATGGAGTTCCTTATGACCACCTTTACCAACTATGTGAAATTAACATAAAGTATTATTGAATATGATTTACTATTTTTCCTTTATATCTATCTAGTAAAAAATTTATGCTAAGCTCTATGATTGGTATTATATAAAAAAATTTAGGTACTCAAAGTAGGATAATATCTAAAATTACTATTGTGAGTTAAATTCTATCTAATAAATCATGTTTCTCTGAGTAATTGAATGAAGTGAATGGACTTGATTATTTTATGAGTTGGTATATATTTATTTATAGTTGTTTAGATATAGGTTATTTCATGTGGGATCGATGTGTTAACTATGTGTCAATGATTTGACTTCAAGACCTATGGGACCCAATGAATAGGCTCATGGATAAATTTATGTAACATGAATCTGGGTCAAATTGACTAGTATTTTTGAACCCTTGTGACATGTGGATTATTCATGCTTAATTATAAGATGACACCACTTATCAAAACCAATGCTAATACAAGTGTGGATAGTATATCATTTCCAATACCATGCAGGTGATGGATGTTAGGTGTTACTTGTCCTACATTATAGATTAGTTGGTTGATACATGAGGGTAAAATATACCAAGAGATATCCACGATATGATTTAGGTGCAATCTAGCCAATTGTCACCAATACCATGCAAGTGGCAAATGTTAGGAGCTAATTTTCATATCGTAAGGTTTAGTCAACAATCACCAATAACATGGATGTGATAGATTCCAATAACTACCCATGGTGTGATTGGGCTTATCTAGATTTCACCATTACCATGTAAGTGCTAGATGTCAAGAGCTACCACATACCAAGTTGGACCAAATTTCGCTAGGAGCATGGAGGCAATAGATGTCAAAATCCACTAGCTCAAAAGGTTCAACAAGCTATGCAAATATTATTAATCATCTTATATAATGTGTTGTTATCCTTACACATTGTGCAATGATGATTGCAAATAACATGGGATACTTTCCTTGTAGAGAATCAAGGAAAAGGATAGGACCCAAAAAGTAGTATGGTATGCACCAACACTCCTTTCTCTATCTAGGATGCACTTAGAGGGTAAGTGTTAGTGAACCAAGTAATGAGAAGATACATGCAATAGTAATGCATCCACTTCTTATTTCTAGTTGGGCACTATGTATGTGTGATTCAATCACTATGTACATGTAAAAATAGCATCAAGTATTTTCCATGTTTCTATACTTATGCCCTTATCAATGATGGCAAGTAGTACGAGATGTTTAATTTTCATCGTAGTTGAAAATGGATTGGGAAATAGGATAGAGCCCATAGTGTAACATGGGATGTACCAACATTCATTTTGTAGATGGAATGTACCTATAGGCTTATGTTAGTGAACTAGAAGAAGGAAACGAAGCTTGCAAAGGTTGCAACTAATTTATTTTTGCTAACTACTCACTATATGTACTTGTGATGTTAAGTTATTCATATTATTTATATGCATTAGGTGCTTGATTAGTTGCTAGCTAGTCACTATGTGTACTTGACAGGTTGTTAAGTTATTCACATTGTAAATATGCATTGGATGCTTGAGCTAGTCACACTTTGTATACGTGACATATGCATAAACTAGTCACCATGTGTACCTACAATGTGGGTAGGAGCTAGTCACCCTATGTATAGTTGATGTTTTTTTCTGAGCTAGCCTCCATGTATACATGTGAGGTGTATAAGAGCTACTCACACAATATATATGTGATACAATTGGGAGCTAGTCATGTTGTGTATAGGTGTTGTATACTTGAGAAAACCACTAGGTGAACATGTGATGTTGGAATGATATGGTCCTTGTGTGGTTTGGTGTGTATTTATATACTAATGTTGGCATGGAACCAACACTTGATTAGAATGTGTTTGTTATCATTCTATTGTAATTGAATTAATTTGAAAGTATAAGTTCAATGAAATAGTTGTGTTTTACAAGTGAGATTAGAGAGTTGATCTAAGGGGAGGGGATGAATTCTCTCTATCATTGGTTTATAAAATACAAAGCCTCTTATTTCCATGATGGACATGTAGGAAAGGAAATTATCAATGATATTTAGGTTGGGGTTTAGGAAAAACCTTGAAATTTGGAGCTTACCACATGCTAATGTGAGTATTTTGAGACGACACTTCTAATTTAGTTGGAAGATGCTTAGTTTATTAAGTTAGTAAGTTTACTGATTAGAAAAAAATTTATTAACTATGACACTTATTATACAAAGGATTGCTGAATTTTCAAAAACATTGGGTCTATTGTTCAAGCAATAAGAACTTGGACATTGAACCTTTCTCCTTCCATATCTATTTCTTGAAACTATTGAACTATTTCCTACATTAAAGGACATGTTTTGATAAGAAGATTTTTTTAATCCGGTTGACCTTGAGTAAGGGCTAGAAGCTTGGAACAACTAAGATGTATTCAGGTAAATTAGTTATAACTTCCCTATAAATATAGCTCTAAAGGGGACACATTAGTAGTGTCGTGTCTATGATAAATTTTTACAAGGAATTTAACCAAAGAAAAACATCTTATGAATTTCAATATTAATAATAAAATATTGTTGTGCTTTGAAAGCATCTATGGGGAGAACTGTTTGTAGAAAGGGAGAAAGTTCCCACTCTTGAACTAACCTATTGGTAAAAATTTGTTGATTGGTGATGTGATCAATATGTTTATTTCCTTTGCTAAAGATTAAAGTGTCTTAATAAAGTGTTTTCTATATGGTTAAGTTTTATACTAATTTGATTATGTGGGAATTCTATGATAATTTGTGTTAACCCCGTTGTGTATTTACCTAATTACTATTACCAAGCTAGATGAAATACTTGAATATATGTGTGTTTGTATCTTTGATGGAAATAAATGTGATTGTACTTTGTTTATATGAATCATTGGAAAAAAATGAATAAATGGTTGATTCAAATTGATGTTATATATGTATTAATTATGAATATGGAGTATATAATGCAAACGATTATTTTGTGATCGACTGACTACTATTGCAAATGTGCCAAGTTGGTTGTAGGTACTGGTTCACACCTCTAGAAGAAACGGGAAGTATCACTTAGGAGAATATTTTTGGTCCATTGATCCTTAGTGAGCCTAACTGAGCTTTCACACACTCACTTTTAGATTGGTCAAGTCAAGTCAATAGTTGTAAGAAAAAGGTAAGATACCTTAGTTTGTTTGTGCATGAATTAGGAGAGGTTATGGTTTAAGTGTGAAAATGTTCTCGATTTAAGTGTTTGAGTTTCTTTGTATCTATGAGTACTTCTTTATGAGTTTATATTATAATCGATGAGATATATACATAGGATGCATATATGCATACATGTATGCATGTCTACGATGAACTCATACACATGAGTAAAGACATACATAAGTATACATAGATAAACATATCTACGCATGCTTATGGAAGGATTACCCATATGCATGGGAACATCAAATGGACAAGGTGACATATATATATATATATATATATATATATACATACATATATATATACATATATACATATATATATATATATATATATGTATATATATATATATCATGTATATATATGTCATTCAATGTGGCCTGTTATTTGTTTTAACTATTTGGAGGTATTATATATAATGTGTATATATATGTATATGTATACATATTGATATAATGTATGTATTGGCATCATGGAAAGTCCATACAAGTGTATTAATATATATATATATACATATGTATATATGTACATGTGTGATATTATTTTGGAAATAAATGAATATAAGTATATGCATTCGAATATCGAATGACGCATTCTATAAACGTGTAAGTTAATATATATATATATAATATGTAATGTTATTTATTTATATATATGTAGATTAGATATATACTATATATATATATATATATGTATATATATATATATATAATATATTATAATGGTTAAATAAGCACTAATTATATCTAAAGTGCATGTTATAATGTAAATCACAACCTTAACAAATAACGCATTATATGGCAATGCTATGAGCATTTCATAAAGTATTAACATGGTGTGTAAAATACAAGAAGCACTATGAAAAGTGTGTGGAAATGATTTGCAAGACATAGTCAAATGTATTGAAAGTAATTAGAAACACATTAACAAGCTTTGACTTGGTCTTTTAACTAAAACACCAAAATAACATGCATAAAATTTATGTGGCGCCAAATTATGAATAATTGCATTCCTTTAGAAGTTTTTTATGAGAACTTTGTCCAGCGATGGAGGCCAAATATAAATGGGAGAATTAGTCAAATATAAGCTAGCATAGAGAGAGTCGACTTGTGAGATTAATTACCTTGCATTTATGAATGATATTCTTGTTTTCCATAATAGAAGCAATTGGTTGTGCAATATTGCTAAGTCTTAGTTTGTAAATTTGTCACCTATTCTCTCCCTTGTTGAGTCAAACCATTTGAGCTAAGAAGTGTCAATCCAATTACCCTATTTCTAGCTTTTAGTTGCTCATTTTAGTGTATAAATAGAGGTACTCTCTACCTCAAAAGGACACACATCTACACTCTGCTATTATTTTATAAATTATTGTTCTACTCTTCTGAGTTTTGTGAGAGATTTAGTGAGGGGTTTTGCAAGAGATTTAGTGAGAGAATTTGTGAGAGAATTTGGGAAGAGTGGAAGTGATAGTTGCTAAGTTGTAAGTTGATTTGAGGAGGCTAAGTTTGGAAACCAGCTAGTTCAAATTGGAGCTTTGCATATACAGGCATGCTAAACCTTACTCTTTCATGCTTTGAATGTCTTTGGAAAGATTCTATGTTTTGCTTTCTTTTTATTTGGAAAGCATGATATGATATTAGGGATAGGTTATCTTCTCCCTATGTGAAATTGAAAGTTACTTGTTGTTTCTAGTTTTGGAATCTCTATTTCTTGAGTGTTTGTATGTATTCCATATTAAGGAATGAGTGTTTCTATATCAGTATTAAATACTACAATAGAGTGGAGTCTATATAGCTAAAGCTAATTTGTGAAGATAGGTTATGGAAACACTTGTTGTACCTACTAGATTAGTCATAGTGAAACTACGTGTATATAGGTTATTCTTGGAATTAGGTTAAATCTAATTAAGGGGATAGCCTATGCATGGAATATGAATGGTCATGAAAAATTGAGCTAGAATGGTGGATGAGCGTGTGACATCCATTCCAAATTAGGGGTGATGAATACTTTGGCCAAAGTGATGAATTTTCCACTAGTTACACTATCAATTCATTGTGTTACCTTTTAGCATGCTAGTCTGGGATTGTCATACACGTAGAATATAGTCACTATATGGGAAAGTTATAGTTATGTAGGACACAACACCAAGCTCAGGATTGGCTAATATTTTGAGTTTTTTAGAACAAACTTTTTGTCAAAGGGTAAGGCCATCTTACCATATGTGGTAGATGTGCAAGGGACCGTGGTGAGTTTGTGGATGGTGAAAAAGTGCTTGAGTGATGCTTTTCCTCTCAGTCGACGAGCCAAGATTTGAAGAGGGATTTCCTAGATCATTTGTATTTCTAGTGTCAATGAAGCTCAAATGAGCTATGTATGTATCTTGTAAACTATTTCTTTGAAAGATGGAAAATGTATTTTGTATCTCATTTATGAAATCATTTCTTTGGAAAGGTTGTACATTTCATTGAATGAAATGAGAATGATGAATTATTGCTATATCAAATGTGCATATTATCTTGCTTTGAAAAGAATTTTTTTATCGCTATGCATTTAGCAATTTAGTTATTCACTTGTGGTAAAACATAGGAGAAATCATTGAGTAGAGCAATGGGCATGTTACAATTTTCCACTTGTTTATTTGCAATGTTTGTGACTTACATCTTCATTGTTTATTTACAATATTTTATTTCCTTAAGCATTGAACTTTCTTTGAAAATTAAGATTTAGTAGTCTTAGGGTGATCCCAAAGGCGTGCGGTGGTGTGTCCAGTTAGCACCCCAAATGGCAGACCATTGAGAATTCCAGCGTCGTTTGAGAGCATTGGAACTAATTCAGTTTGTGGGTATCCCTATAGGGAATTGAACCTCGATTCTAGGTTGGACACCTATTTTAATTTTAAGTTAATAAGCGAAAGATGTCGTAGGAAAGGAATACTAAATCTAAGTTGAACTATGAAGCTTTAACTAAGGTGATGCAGAAGAATTCAATATGTAGACTTAACTCATAGAATGATTACTCACTATTTTCATTCACACAACTATATCTAAAAGCTTAAACACTTGAATGTTTTAAATAGAGGCTTTTAAAGAAACAATCATAGAAGGAAAATATGATTCCCACAACTAGACTGTTCAATTATCGATTAGCACAATGTTTAACCAGTGGACTTAAACTTGGATGCATACAAAATTCATTAAGGAGATAGAAATATTTAAAGGTTTCATAAACTGCAAACACAACAATCACTTCAATCAATCCTACATGACAATGATGCTTGAAAACTTGAAGGTGAATTCTAAAAAAGATGGTAATGAAAGGAGTCTTTCTACAAAAACACACTAATTGACCTATAAACCTGCTACTGTATTAATCTGAAAATAATGCTGAGTTACAAAATAATTTTCTTTTACAAAGTGCAAAGGAGCAAAATAAAGAACTGAATTGAAAAAGATAAACTTTTTCAATATATACAAACTGAAGGCACTCCAAAGTGCATGAATAAGCAACTGAAAGTGATCTGAAAGTGAAAAGATGACAATCCCAAAGTGAAATCCGAGCACAAGTAAAAATGTCTGAAAATGTGGTTCAAACTCATGCAAAAATGAGTGAACTCAATCTCTAACTGGTAGTCATAAAGCATGTAATTGATCTACAACTCAAACTGAACTGAAATCCCTAAAAAAATGGGCTAAAGCACGCAAAAACCACCTCGTTTGTATCAATCCGCCCATGCACATTTTAAAATCCATATTTGTCATGGTAACTCTCCAGTTAACAATCTGATATTAACTCTTTCTCTAGTTGACTTAATTTGTATCTGCATGGACCTTCTGTTTAACTTATCATCACATGACGTCTTTTATTTGCATGTAAAGATGGCTAATTAATTAAATGATTTATAATATATCACTTAATTAATTACCCTACACTAAGAATGCAAAAATAAAAGAAAGAATGATATAAAATTAAAACAGAAACCTTAAACTCTCATCTCACATCCTTCTCACATTATACCTAGCAAAAATGCGTTCACCATTTAGATTAATTAATCACTACGCATATCATCACTAGGCATTATGACTTGAAGTCAAACCCACGGGGAATGAATAATATAATGATTTTGTTTCAATAATAACTAAACATCCATTATGACTTTGGCGTATAGACCTCAAACCCTAAAAACATTATCATAGTTTTGCATTTGACTTGGAGAATCTTCTGGAGGAAGTCGGCTGCCATGAGTAGGGTTTTTCTGAGAGTTCTTTGATGCTAAGGCTCAAAATTTCCTCATGCTTTGCTGTTTTTGAAGAATCTCAAAAGGAAAAACGCGTAATGACTTGATCCTTCACAAAAAATGAAAACTACTTATCATTTTGAATCATTTCTAGTTTATACAGCCGCGGCCATGACTTTATCTGATGTACTTTGTGTTATTTCTTTGTTTCTATTGATCTTTGCATTCTTGTTGGCTCTGGCCGCTATGAGAGCTGGAGTCGAAAGTCTTAAGCCATTTTCCTTTTGGAGCTCAAACCACATTTTTCAATTTTTGATGAGTGCCATGGAGATTCTGAAAACAAATGTGTGGTAAGTCATGTTTCTTGAAAAGAAATGATTACTGATGAAACTCTCATTTCGATTTTCTGCAAGGTTTTCTAAACTTGTGACTTCCTTCTTCTGCTTAAAATACTTGAAGTCCTCCTCATGGCACATTTTGGACATTTCATTTCCTATTTTTAAAGTCATTTACAGGCTCCATAGCCACAACTATCTTGATTTTCTTTAATCTCTGTAAAAGATGCTTTGTTCTGAACTCACAATAGGTGAAATAATTCGATTTCATGTGCTCTTAATGGATATACAGCCACGATTTTCTACTTTCATCTAGGTATTTGTAATTTTATGGATAATTGAGATTTCTGTTCTGAATGTGAGCTTTTACTTAGACTTGAAGAACCCTTTCGGTTTGTTCTACTGGGTGTTAATCTTCCTCACTGTATTTAGACTCTATAGGCTGCTCTTGATTATATCTCCATACTCAGAATTCTGAAGCTAGGAGCTTGCTTGAATTCAAAGAAACTATAAAATAAAAGCTTGCTTGAAGATTAATTGTCTTGCTTTTCGTATACCCTCTCATCTGAAAGTCAACATGATTATGATGGCCCAAGTTTGATTTTACATGCATGACTATATTTCCTCTAACTGGATATCCTTTTATTGCGGGTGTATTTTCTCTTTAATCTTCACTACTGTAGCTCTTTTCATGTTTTTCTATGCTATCTCTCAAGCTCACTTGAAGCAAGATAATGAACATCTTTTGTTCCCCAAATCATGGCTGTATTTTATGATGGAAACACACTCAACAATATGTGCCAGAGTATAACATTAGCTTGTAATTTTGTTGTCTTCAAGATTCTCCCAAACTGGGATAGACATTATATTTCTAGTTTTGACATGTACAAGCTACAACCTCTTCATCTGGTTATATTGCTCCCATATTACTATACTTAGACTCCATTCATTCCTTTCCAAGGCCCATACCATATCAACCACTACAGGGAGCACAAATAACTGAAACTATCCTTTGTAATTAGCAAGAAAATGAACATCTCTTTGAGCAATATGTCTTCATTCATGGCATTGGCTGTCCCTCAAATGACTGTTGCTCCTTTATATCTTGATAGATGCATCTCTTTTTCATATATTGAGACTTCTGTCTGATATGAAGCTCTCATTATCATGAATGTTGTTTATAAATGGAATGTTGGAAAGTACGCTTGAATGATATTTTCTATTTGGTGATAGCACAGTCTTCTTGATAGACATTGTCTTCTATGATATCCTTAAAATTACCGGTCGAAAAGACTATGCTTGCTATCAGTGTTGGACTGCCCTCTTTTCATTTGCTTGAACCATATATGAGATGAACTTTTGTCATATTCAATAAAAGGTTATTCCTACATAAAAATATGTTGCTTCTCATAGTAATTATGCATGAACTGTAACTTGATCATTGTATT
>VDFB02037174.1:0-41178 GCA_007258455.2 Sequoia sempervirens
AAACAAAGGTAAAAAAATGTAACAGATGTAAGAGAAGAAGATTAGCTCAATACCCAAGACCATTTGCAAAAACAATGAAAACCTTCTACAAGAGGGTATGCAAGAATATGAGCTTGTTTGATATTAAGACCTATCAAAATGATGATGAGCTATGGAGTATATTACATATGAGTACAATGACCTTCCTTATATAGGCAAGGTGAGGAATAGGATTGAACATGATCATGACATGTGTCTTAATCCTATGACATGAGATAACTAACAACCTAACTACCTAAGAATCATGCATAAAAGCTAGATAAGATAAGTTCTAGAAAAGCCAACTGAGACTTCCACAAAGAATCTTATATCCTAAGTAAACTTAACATGTGAATAAGTCCCCTAAGTCCCTAGCAAGATAAATTATTAGGTACAAGACTTTATATTTACATCAACAACAGGCACCTGGAATAGTTTGCGTACCCTAGCTTGTTCTGCTCGTCTCTCACCGTGGATGTGATTCCTGCAGCTTTTCAGCGATGTCGCACCGGTTTCACACCCTTTTTGCACTCACGTCAGCAGCAGAAATAAAAATGCAATGAGAAAAATGGCATGCCAGTTTCATTTTAGTTTTTTGTTTTTTTGTTTGGTTTTTCAAAGTCAAATCATGCCTGAAACCATGCAAATTGGTCTGGATTTGCCACATCACACCTCAAATTGACCGAAAACAAAACACTGTTCCTGGAAACATTTCAGCAGCAAAAAAAGTGAACCCTGTATGTACCCACAGGTGATTTGCATCTGTTTTTTATTCCAATATGTTTCGTACCCGGAATTGGCAGGAAAAGACAGTGATTCAGCAACGTAGCATTTAACACTAAAGATGACCTTTTGTTTGATCAAAAGATATAGAGAATCTCTAAGAGACAAGATAAACAACCCCACCATTCATGATTGGATTAAAAAGACCATTTTAAATTGTTTTTAAATTAAATGCTGAGAAAAAGAGGGAGGTAAGAGAAGCTTTGAGATGATAATGGAAAGGGCATAATGCCAGATTCAGGCAGCACACATACCAGAAGTGCCCAAACTGTAGCAACACACCATGAAGGGGTGAAGGCATAGACCCTACGTGATCCAACTCCAGGATACCATGGAGAACTTTCTTCTCAGAAAGAAACTACATCATGCCACCTGGATGTAGTGCTGCATCATCTTAGTGCCACAGAGTGCAATAAGCAATCAAAGCAAAATTGCCAAGCATTTGGGTATTGAGTTGACTCCACCTGCTTCTCATAATGGTGTTTTATTACATGCTTGTTCCCGAAAGCTTCCAAATTATTTATCAATAAAAAACAGCTACAGAAGCACTACAGATTGCATTGGACCAAAAGTTATGGTTTCCTTCTATAACCTGTAATTAAGCATAGGTATCAATTCCATGAAGGAAAACTGTATTTCTGGCATTAATTGACATTGGGTTGTCTTGGTCTAGTATTAACACAACAATGATCCATCCTTCTCGTAAAGGTGTTTCATTACATGTTTAAACCCGAAAGATACCCAAATTACTTATCAGTAAAATAAAGCTATAGAAGTACTACAAATTGCATTGGACCAATAGTTACGGTTTCCTCCTATAACCTATAATTGAGCATAGCTATCAATTCCATAAAGGAGAACTGTATTTCTGGTATTAATTGAAATTGGCTTTTCTCAGTCTGGTAAAATTGCCACAATGATGACCCAATGAGCACACTGGCAAGTGACCCAAGTTTACAACAGTTAAGAATAGACACGATTCATTCTTTCTGCATACTACATTAAAGGCCACTCATAACCTCGCCCAATCTTTACCAAGCAAAATTAAATCTGAAAATAAAACATTTATCATAGGGTGCAACGGATGGTGACAAAAGTTTACAATTGTTGAGAATGGAAATGCAATTTGAACTTAACTCGGGTTTAAAGGTGTCCTACAACCTCGTTTAAGATTTATCAAGCAAAAATATATTCCAGACATGAAAAGGAAGGATTATAGAGGGTATATTGGAGTTTATTGGAAGGTGGTCAAGTTTACAATCTGTTAAAGTCTTGATACAAATCAAGCCCAACCAAATCAAACATTGATGTCAATGTGTAACCCCTCACCCAAGATTTTAAAAGCAAAAATAAATACCAGAGGATAAGAATGGATCAAGGACTGCAGGGGAAGGTGACAAGTTTACAATTATTAAAGAGTGGAACGTAATTCAGGCTTGTTTCCACGCTGTATTAATGTCAATAACTCACTCAAACATAAATTACCAAAAAAACAAAAACAAAGGGTTTTCCTCCTACAATGAAGAGGGTTTTATCCTACAACGAAGCGAATTTTCTCCTAGAATAAAGAGGGTTTCATTCTACAACGAAGAGGTTTTTCTCCTAAAATAAAGAGGATTTTATCCTACACCTGAGTGGATTATATCCTCCAGTGAAATGGATTCTCTCCGATTACTGTTTCACTACATGCAATTAATTTTCCTGAGGATGCCCAAATTCACTATTTAAAACCAAAGAAAAATTAAAATTTATACAATATGAAATGGCAAACAAAACCCAAAATGACATTAAACAAAAAATGAAACAGCGAGATAGAGAATCATGTTACCTCTTGATCAAGGGTCGAATCCATTCCCACCACGAATCTCATTCCCCTCGCTTCATTCTCCTCCTCATCCTCCACTTTATTATCCACAGAGCTTCCATCTCCAGCCTTCCTTTCATCATCATCTGAATCACCAAAATCCCCCTCCCATTGAGACTTCTTATTAGTCCTCCCCCTGGACACACCCATGTCCATGAAGCCATCAAAGGAAGACCCACATGGCATATCTTCCCTTGCACTTGCAGACTCATCTCTCTTCCATTGTTTCTTCGGCACCTGCTCATCACTCAATCTCCACCCACCGCCTGATGATGATGACAATTGGAACAAGGCTCCAAAAACCTTGTCAATCCTGCCTTTAAAATCACTGTTCTCCATTGCAGAACCTTTATCCTTTTCTTCTTCGGCGTTATTCATTTTACTGGAACTTCTCAATGCTTTTTCTATTTCTGCGTGTTCTAGTGCTGCATCCAATGAGAACACCGCCTTAAGAAAAAAAAAAAAAATTATTTTTAATGCCCTTTTAGTTATTTTGCTGTATTTCCTCTTCCTTTGCTGCTGACTATAGGAGGTCCCATATGTGGCATCATTTTTATTTATTTTTGGTAATGGATTGGGTCTAATATTGACAAGTGTTTACTTTTTATTTTTAAAAGCAATATATATAAACAAGGTCGTCATATAATTTTATTAATTTGTTGCATTGAAAAAAATGGTGCATTATTTATAGAAAATCATGATTAAATTATTGATAGAAAATAATTATTAATTACTAAGTAAAGTTAATCCATAGATATTTGTAGTGTTTTTGTTAAATATTTTACATTTATGATATTGCTATTAGGATTCAACTGTGTAGTTTATGAGTTAAACTCATTGACCCATGTTTCATGAGTAGTGGTTCACAAGAGCCCATCTATCATGATAATGAATGGTCTTTAGCACTCATCACATCTAGATGATGCTCACAGAGGTGAAGCATTGGGCCTTCCTGAGAGGTCACCCATCCCAGTACTACTCCAGCGCAAGTGTGCTTAACCACATAGTTTTCTCCAAGGCTAAGCTCACTTAGCTTGCAGCCCCATTTGCAAAATCTCCAGCAAGTGTTGTGCCTAATGAATCATTCATTATAGAGCCCCTTTAGCTCGTCAATTGATAAGTAGGAGGTATTAGCTTGAGCTGGAGTAGTACTGGGATGGGTTACCTCCTGGGAAGGCCTAGTACTTCACCTTTGTGAGCATCACCTAGATGCAATGAGTGTAAAGTGGACCATTCATTATCATGAGAGATGGGTTCTTGTGAACCACTACTCAAGAAGCACTGTGGAAAATACCTCCTACTTATCAATTGATGAGCTAAAGGGGCTCTATAATGAATGATTCATAAGGCACGACACTTGTTGAAGATTTTGCAAATGGGGTTGCAAGCTAAGTGGGCTTAACCTTGGAGAAAACTGTGTGGTTAAGCATGCTTGAATTGGAGTAGTACCGAGATGGGTGACCTCCCGGGAAGGCCTAGTGCTTCACCTCTGTGAGCATCACCTAGATGCAATGAGTGGTAAGTGGATAATTCATTATCATGAGAGATGGGTTCTTGTGAACCACTACTCATGAAACATGGGTCAATGAGTTTGACTCGTAAACTACACGATTGAATCTTGATAGCAATATCACAATTTGACACGTGGAAAATACCTCCTACTTATCAATTTTACATTTATATTTTTAGCGTTATTATATAAAGATCTTAAATATTTGAATCTATTTATTTTTATATAGTTATAATGTATTGTGTACTATACAAATAATAGATACATAGAAGTTGGGAAAAGTATTCAAAAACAATCAAAACATGTACTATAATCACATGAAAATGCATGAATGAAAGAGAAATTGTTATTGTAAGTACAAAGATCATGACTTTATTTTAACATGCTAATTTATCACAACCAACTACATCAAAATGAACATGTAGTGGATGTTCCCCTTAAGGATCAACTTAAAGAGAAAATTTGTAATCAATATTCTTCATTTTTTCTAATAATTTACATTTTCAATTTTAGAGTATCAATCAAATGAGAATGGTGGCGATATTCTCAATGTTTTGAGAGATTTAACTCTAGAGATAGCAATGAATGTTAAATTGGCCCTCTCTACATCATCAATATCTATTGTGGTCTTTTCCAACATTAGCCCTTACATGGCTTGTGTATAGTTAAAGCCCATCATGCCTTCTTGATGAGGATTTGTGTACAATTGTCTCTTGTAACAAGTGGAAGAGAGACAAACTTTGGATCATTAATGTTTCATGGCACACCCACATAATTATCAAATTCCATAATCACGCACACTAGCAACTCGATGGTTGAGTACCTCAAGGATAAACTATATTCTTTATAGTACCAAGTGCTACACTAATTAAGTCAACATCCACCCACAAATTACACATTAATATTGCATGTTGGCCAACACATAGTAGAACCACTCTATCCAAATGATCATAATCAACATCATGAGATTCTATACGCTAGGTGTATGTAGACACAGTACATGGGATTGGCATGTTAGGTAACTTTAACTCTCTTATTATAGAGCATGACACTATTATTTGGAACATATAAATGCATAGATTCATCAAATAGTACACTTCTCAACACTTGCTAGGACCTTTATTTGACTCGTGGGGATTTTTCAATCATTATATATGTTGTAACTATATTCCTATTTTTTTGTTAACATCTCCCTAAAGTTGACTTGTCTAAGATCATACCCTACTGACAAAAACTTGCATTCAAGGTCACAACTATCTAGAATGTAGTCTATAATGATTTACCATAACTGTTGCTTGCAAGAATTTATGATTACAAAAATGTCAAACACTTACACCAACAAATTTTATTAAGCATATCAATTTATGATGGGAGAAACTTGTAAGCATATAGTGGTATGTCTCAAACAAGGGATAACTAGGTGAAAACAATAACAAGGACAATTGACTTTCCACAAAAAAATTGTGTCATGTGATGGAAACAATTGTTTCAAGTGTTTATTGATATCAACAAACAATTTGAGGCCTATAAAACTCATTTTGGAAATGAGAATAGATTGGATATATTTGGTATCTTCTTGTAGTGCAATCAATAATTGACTACTCAAAGTTCACATATTCTTAATTATTATTTTTTTAGGATGAATGAATTATAGTGGCGTGTATATTAAAATTAGAAACTCATGTTGGTGCATGTAAGGAGTGTCTGTGCAATATTCCAATCTATAGTATCCATATGGAGGACTGCAAGTCCAAGTTCGGTTGGTTGGTTAGGGATTATTGGAGGAATGATCAATGGGTTGAGATTTATTCCATCAATTAGGATCTTCAACCTTTGCAAGTTCTTCTTAATTTTATTAAGATCAGTTCTCGAGAGAAGGAGGATACCTTGATTTGGAAGTTATCGTCCTCTGGCACCTACTCCATCTCTTCTGTTGTGGCCTCTTGTTACTCTGGTATTGATGTCTATGATTGGGGTAAGGTGTGGGTGAACAACCTTATTTCGAAAGTTAATTTGTTTGTGTGGATCCATCTTCAGAATAAGCAGTCGACTAATGATAATATTTATAAGAGGGGGCTTTCATTTCCTAACAAATGCTACTTGTGCTATGTTGAGGCTGAGACCTCATCACACCTGTTTCTCCTCTGTCTATTTGCATATGCCATATGGGGTAGGATTCTGTGCATGTGGGATCTTAGCTGGGTTTTTCCTGGAACTATTGTGGATTTTTATAACCAATGCAAGGCCCCCTCAAAAAATTGGGCCCTTAATTTGCTCTGAAACTATATCTTTCCTCACTTTTCCTAGGGTATCTGGAAAGAACGTAATAACAGAATCTTCAGGGATGTTTCCCTCTCGGAGGAAGTGGTTTTTGGTAAGATCACTAGAGTTGTGATTGAAAATTTTAATCTTCTTAACAATAAGCTAAAAGGTAAAGGTAAGGTTAGTATGCTTGATTATGATTGTAGAGTTGTGGGGGCCTGGAAGATTAATATGGACATGTTCAATATGTCTACAAGCATTAAGGATCCTAGAGATGGCATATTCTAGAGTCTTCCTCCCCCTAGCTGGGTCAAAATCAACTTTGATGGTGCGGCCAAGGGGAATCCTGGGCCTGCCGGGGGTGGAGGGGTGATAAGGGATGAGAATGGCTCTTTCATTGCGTCTGTCACGGCTCCTTTAGGAATTCAGACCAACCATGTGGCTGAAGCCTCTAGTGTTTTCCAGACCTTGAAGTTGGCTAGTCAACTAAAGTTTAAATATGTGTGGATTGAAGGGGATTCAAACAACATTATCCAATGTCTAAAGGGCTGCTAGAAACCTTCATGGTCAATTCAAAATTGGATAGATCTCTCTAAGGAAATTATTAATTCCTTTGAGAAAAGTTACATTTCGCATGCCTATCGCGAAATAAACAAGGTGGCGGACTTTTTTGCGAACAAAGGGGTCAAACCTCTGAAAAAGGTGATGTGGCAGGGGCAGGATGAGTTGGAGGATGACGTCAAAGCTCTGCTAGCGTTTGATCGAGCTTACAGGAAGGCACAATTCCCACTCCTTAGTATGATGGTTGAGTGTCCTCGCCTGCAGTCTCGGGACTGCGTTTTAATGATGATTTTGAGTTGGCCGAGGGGTAATTACTTCATCCCTCGATTGTATGTGATTATTATCACATGCTTTTTGGGCAGTTTAGGATTTAATTTCTACAGGGTTCTGGATTATTCTACTTCTGCTGGCAAAAGTCGCAGAGTGGAGCCGATTAGCTGAAGAATAACCCTAAGCTTTGGAAGAAGTTGGAGAATGGTGGCATTACAGTTTTCATTGAAAAGCTCCATGGTTGGGATTCGAAGGTGACTAGGGTCTTCGAGAAGGATTGGAAAAATGGTGAGATAAACTTGTTTGGTAGACATGTGGTTATCAACTAACAGTTGATTGCTGAGGTTACTGGCCTTTCGATGGAAGGCATAAAATTTTATAGGGATAGGAAGCAGTCTGATGAGGCGGTCAACAAGTTCCCCAAGTCGAAAGCTGAGAAGGAGGAATTACGTAGGACCTCTAGAAGCTACTATGGCACAGACACAATTGTCTCACATTGGAGGAGGATTTTGAATGTGCTTATGGAGTATGTCACTTTGGATGGCCGCTACACCAGAGTTTTTGGGTATCACTTCGTTCTATTGAATCACTTCAGGCACTAGGTTAGGATTTCTTTTCCTTTTTACATGGCTTCTTCTTTGAGTAACAGTCTAAAAAACCATAGACAGAGCCCCACTAGGTATTATATCCTTCATGAAGGATTGCTTGTCCTTATTTATGATCATTTCAAATCCATGTCGGCTCTGCCCCCGTCGCCCAAGGTTAGGGTTGATGAAAAGGACAAGGGTAAACCTAGGGATTCCACTCTGAAAAAGGGCAAGAGAAAATTGTCAGAGGATCCCTCCTATGATGTGGATGAAGAGGAGTCACAGTCGGAATCATTGTTTGAATATTCTAGCCACCCTGAGACTGACAAAGAAGAGAGATCTCGCTTCCCTATGGACCTTAAGGTGAGGGATCATTATTTTAAGGAGGAACGGGAATTTCCCACTGATGTCCTTGCTATAGCCCGTAATGGGGTGGTGGATAATTTTAGACTTATGAGATGGGTGTTCTTTGAAATTAAGGAAATAAAGCTAAATCAAAGAGCAATGAACAGCAAATTGGAGAAAGCCACGGATGATAATAACAGAGGTAGTGGTAGTGGTCAGACTACTGATTTATGGACGGAAGAGGAGAAGAAGTATATGGTTGAATGCCTCAAGAAAACGGTGGAAGAACTACAGGATTTCAAAGGCAATCATGATGGCAAGCAAGCGGACATGGAGGAGCAATTGAAGAATATTAAAAGCTCTCTCCACAAAGTGTTGATTATGAACCATAAAATTTTGAAATCTACTACACAGACCATGAATACCATGGTGGAAAACCTAGAAAAATCCCATCAGGTAAAAACTATTGTGTTTTTGGATTTGGATAATGAGGATGGGCAGTCGGATAGTGGGGGATCGAGCAACAGGACCAGAGCAAACTTGAAAAGGAAGGCAGACCAAGCGTTGGTCAACATCCAGAAGATTAAGAAGTTTGTGCTCAACATGAATAGTCTGGAGCAGGAAGCGGCAGAGATACTTCGGAACCTGGCCTAGTGGTTGGGTGTCTTGTGGCCTTTTGTCAGTTTTTTGTCTATTATGCCCTGGTGTTACTGTGTGATCTTCTTTGTGGGAAATTTTTTATTTTATGTCTGTGTTGTGTCAATGTTTTATCTTATGCTTTGATACTGTTATGGGTTTCGGGATCCCTCTAAAACCTGTTTGTTCCTTAATCAAAAACAATGGATTTTTTCCTTTGACTAACTTACCATGCATTGCATGCCTAAATAATTAGGTAAGATTTCATGATCCAAAAATCCTGTGAATGATCATCTTAAGATGTTCACCAAATCATCAGGAAATTCATAATGTCTCATGATTGTAACAAATGCAATGTGATGTTTTCAACTCTTGATTAACTTAAAGGATTCAGATGTTGACAAAATTCTCTTTAAATTTATCTTAAATGATTTGATAAAATGAACTATGTGGTTGTTTCCTATAAAATGTATGGCAATTCATATTAGTTCCAATCATACTCCATGTCAAAGTCTTGTTGATCAAAAAGTTCAATATCATGTATAACTGAACATCTTGTCATGGAGCAAACTCAGACAAAACTTGTCACTCCTCCATTTTTGCATTGTCATCAACATCACGATCTTCAAGATTTGCATCATTTAGTATCAATAGTTCCTAAACAAATGGGTGTATAGTATACATGTCATGCATCATATGTATTTGTAATTCTCACTATGAATAATGACTTCTATTCAATTCCAATATAAACTACAATATTGTGGAATAATTTATATAATAATAAACTCCAATATAATTCCTATAATTAATGAATCACTATTTGAAATTGAAAGATATTTGGATCAAACCCTAATAATCATCAATATTTTTATGGTTTTTATTTTTCATGCATATGACATGGAGAATATGAACAAAATCTTACAATTTCTACCATACACCTATGATTTAATTACATGGGGCACTTCATATATGCATAGATGAATTTTATTCCAAATGGATCATCATCATGATTCAAATGTACACAATAAAATATCTTACATCCGACATTTAGGGAAAATAAGGGCCCAATGCTCTCAACAAGTAGTACTTTTAGCAATGCATGAAATCTATTTGTGCACCTATACCACATTCAATAAACTACCTTAGTTAGGAACCTTCTATATGTTGATAGTACAAGATCATCTAGGCTACTTGTGGTAGACACCCTAGTCAACATGTCATGATAAACTCTCTAAAATATTTTCTAGTATAGATACATATTCTGTAAAATATTTTAAAACTACACGATGAAATAATACCAATTGGCAATCTATGTTTACCCTCCATATGAAAAGTATACATAGTTTATAAACATTTATTGTCTTCATCATTTCATGTTGGTAAATATTTCTTATATTCATCCTTATCAACGAATAATTTATATTCGCTCTACAATTTTCAAGGAATATTGTAATGATAAATATTGATTTGACCCTTTTTCATAAACATGGTACCAAGATACATTTGGCATGGTGTTTTAAATGATTTAGTAAAGATGTGTAATCTACAAAAGACAAGTAGTCAAAACTTCAATTTTGTCAATTAAACAAAATCTTCTTCTAAAGGTTGTGACACAAATACATTTATTTCATGTTATTCAAGATGATTCCATGCATTGAGGAATTTTTTATATAATTTTGTATTTTCATGTACACTCAAAGTATTATAATCCAACATGTATACATTAGGGTGCCCTCTATCCACATGACCAAATACTCATGCATTGATGATTGAAATTGTCACTCCTTCCTACAATAACACAATATAATATTATCAAAGGCACACACTATATATCATGAAATGGAAAATATAATCATAATTATGTACAATTTAATCAAAAAACTTACCCACAAATATTTTTCTAAAAAATGTTTGAAGAGGATTCCTTGATGGAAAAAAATTAAGTGATGCTCCGTGTAAATAGTGATAATATGTGGATTGTCACGTTTATATTTTTTTCACCTATATGCATCCCTTGAATTTGATTGGGTTTGAGTCAATATTAGTTAATGGAGATTAGACAATTTTGTATCAACTACACTCAAATTTATGAAAAACGCTAGGTATCCTAACTGTGTTATCATATCTTGCAATTCATTCTTACACATGTACGAATAAGCTATAGTTTCTCTTTGTTGCAATACATAATGCATCAATTTCTCAGGTAGACAATCATTAATAAAATCTTGTAAACCTCGTCGCAAATCTACAATTATCATAAGTACACCATCCTATGTGTCTTTTACAAATATTTTAGTTGTTGCTTGGCTTTGTAGTCACATTATCAAATTTAATAATAAATATTAAAATCTAGGGTGTCTTCCAAATATGTTATCATAATAATTCTTCAAATGTAATTAATATTTATGTATATGAAAACTTTTTATGTGTGACTCAAACCATTCTACTTCACATAAGGAAATAAAGTAAGGAATGCCATGCCAAAAAACCCTTCTATGTTGTATTCACTAATCATTGAAAGGATAATATGGGATCAATCAATCCTTTAAATTGACATGTTACCACTATTCTTAACAAGTATCCTCACTTCTTCTATTCCTTTCCATATTGGAACAAATCTAGATGCAAAAGATGAAGGTTGAGATTCAATTTCTCGTTCATCAACCACTTTATCATCACATGCATCTAATATTGTTTCATCTTTAAAATTATATTGCACAAATCATAGGATTGTAGAAACATGTATCTTCTTCTAGAAGTTTCATGATTGATTTATCATCAATTTCTACATCCCTGTAACATTCATCATACCTTAATTTATATTGTAATGTAGCTAATCCACATGATCACTTGGCATGACAATTATAGATTAGGTGTCTTCTAACAATCAAAATGTCAAGATCACATATACATTATGGTGGGTACCTTGAAACTGTAGCTATATCATCTAAGAAATTGATTTTTCCTTTGTATTTGTATTGAGCACCTCAAGAGTGAGTAATGTGTATGATTGGACTCACTTTGGAAATAAGCATTTCCTCAACTTGAGTAAGAACTTATAAAACATATGATTTCTCCATATGGTCCATGTTATTCCATTTAGATAGTTGATGTATGATTTTATCATACCAACACATAGCAAAACCATTTATTTAACATACTAACATTTATTCCAAGGTATGTCTCTCAACAAATAGAGAAAATTCAAACAATGGATAATTATTATATCCTATCAAGGAAAGATTCTTACCTTTTATATTATTTATGAGTGAGTTTAACCAAGCAATAAAAATCAACATAAGGTATATATGAAGATCCATCATCATAAGGGATGTCCATAAATGTAAATTATAATTCCAACACATCCATTCACATATTAGTATCTTTGTCCAAATCAAAATTATCATAGAGAATTTTCATGCACAACAACCTCTTCATTGCAAAAGTGTGAACCAAAAAGGTTGGATTTCCATTTTGAAGGGTCAACTTTGTCTAGGTGTGTACAAGACCACACTTTTTGGTTACAACAAACTAATTTACCTTTTTTCCTTGTTGTCACCACCCATTATGGTGAATTTGAAAATTCCATGGGAGGGAGATGAATTCAGAGGTATGTCTTTGGAAGATATCATTGTGTGAATGTTTGAGAGACCAATATATATCTTATTTGGGGGGGGAGGTATATATGTAGTATGAGGAGAATACATAGTATGAATATTATTTTGATTGGAAAAGCTTTCCTCATTCACCCTATTGGAAGATAATATCATATATATCTCATCCTCTTGGATATCTCTTATGAATAGTGCTAATATTTATATTATGAGAAAATAAATTTCCTTCTTCACTTGTTTATATCTTCATATGTAGAAGCATACAAACATTGTTGGTGTGCATTTCTATGTTGACATGTTGAAATTTCATTGTTCTCAACATCAATATTAGCTTACAATGTTATCTTGATTCAACTCATATAACTCTCAAGTCAATTATTATTGTGTCCCTCATGACACCATCAATACTTGTACTAATAGGAAGAGAGTACATATAATTTATATCATCTAAAATAAACAAGATCCCATTAATTACCTTATTATCCAACATCACAAATGCATCATGCCCCTAAAATTCTATCATGTTTTGTGATGCTCCTTTCTTTCTTTGGCATTATTGCTCTATTTGTTTCCTACTTATATCTTCATGCCTAGAAGCATACACATATTAATGAATTTTTTTTCTTGTTAGAATTTAGAAATTACACTATTGTTGACAATCACATCAATAACAATAGATATAGTATTTTCTTAATTCAACTCATAAAAATTCATAGGCAAGGGAATATTTGTGCTTTTACAATATGATGAACATCTCTATATTTTAAGACTCGTCTATTGTGTGATTTATATTACATAGGGGAGACACTATCGTGACACACATAATTAAAATTCAAGCTAAGATTGTAATTTTGTATTTAAAAGGAAAAATAAATCACTATTACAAGCTATTAATTGTTGAACATTTTCTCACATTAACAACATAGATATAAAATGGTGCAATAATAAGTACCTCATTCAAAAATGGTGGAATATTCCCTGTCAAGGTAATTCGGTGTATTAATTTGTTCAAAGACTCAAAAGGATAAGAGATAAAGTAAAATATTGGAACAAGTTCTTTAGAAGTATTTTTTATCAAAAGAGGAATATCCTATCAAATTTGAAGGATATCCAAGAAAGAATGGAAGAAGGAATTAATGATTAGGAGACTACGAATAAAGAAAGGGAGTTACATATGGAATGGATGAAGATCTCAAAAATAGAGGAAATATTCTAGAAACAAAAATCAAGGATCCAATGGCTGAAGGAGGGAGACAAAAATACCAATTCCATTAATCCACCATGAAACATGGGAAAAGAAACAATATAAGATCTCTAGTTAAAGAAGATGGCAGTATTTTGACTTTGGAGAAGGACATAGAGAACGTTATTGTTTCCTTCTTCAAAGTTCCTAGGGAAGATCTTTCACAGGAGATTCCAAGGAGGGAGGAACTCCTTCAAGTAATCCCTAATGTAATCTCTTATCAGGATCTTAAAGATTTGGGGAACCTATAATGTTGCAAGAAGTTAAACATGTGGTGTTCTCTTTTGGAGCATTCAAAGCCCCTAGACCCAATGGTTTTCCTCCTGCTTTCTTCCATGATTTTTGGGATATTATTTTTGAGGATATTATCAAGGCTACCAAGGATTTCTTCAAGTCGAGAAGATTTCTCAATCAAATAAATTCAACCTTTGTAGTGCTTATCCCTAAGAAAGAGGACCTTGCTTCTCTACAGGATTATAGACCAATAGCCTTATGCAACACACTCTACAAAATCATCTCCAAGATTATTGTTAAGCCGCTGGAAGGGGTTCTCTATAAAATGATCTCCTTGAACCAAAAAGGATTTGTTAAAGGTTGACAAATTCTTGATGCAGCCATAGTCACCCATGAATATATGCACTCAATGAAGTATAGTAAAAAGCCTGTTATGGCCCTTAAATTGGATATTTTCAAGGCCTTTGACATAATCTCTTGGTCATTTCTTCTTGTTGTTCTTGAGAAGTTTGGATTCAAAGGGATATTTTTAAAACATCTAAAAGTTTGTGTTACTACCCTAAAGTGTGTAGTCATGATAAATGGGGTCCCAAAAGGGTGCTTCTCTTGTGGCAGAGGGTTCAAAATGGGTGATCCCCTATCCCCTTATCTATTCATCATTACCACATAAGTCCTTGGGAGAAATATACAAAAGGATCTTGTTCAAGGTTCTCTCAAATGGATCAATTTTTCTTCTTCTCAACCTCTTACATCCCATCATCAGTTTATGGATGATAAGATCCTTTTTGGTGAAGCGTCAATGGTGGACGCTGCCCTATGTAAATCTACCCTTTAGGATTATGCTAAGGCCTTTGTCCAACACATCAATTATTCCAAAAGAAAGGTTTACTTCTTCAATGTGGAACAACTTCTCAAGGATTGAGTGTTGAAGATATTAGGTTGCCAAACTGTTGTTTTTCTAGCCTCTTATCTTGGATTACCTTTATGCACAAAAAAGCCCTCTAATAATTACTAGAACAATATTATTGAAAGGATCCAAAAAAATCTAGCAAGATGGAAAGGTAAGCTCTTTAGCCAAGCTAGTAAACTCCAACTTTTAAAAGCCTCTCTTCAAAACATTCCAATCGACTACCTCTCCTTATTTAAGATTCTTGCCTTCATAGCGGACAAAATAGAACAAATTCAAAGAAAATTTCTATGGACAGGATCAAAAGAAAAATTAAGGATTGTGCTAGTTAATTGGGATAAAGTTTGTTCACCCAAAAAGTTGGGGGGCCTTGGAGTAAGAAGGTTAAATCTGTTCAAAAAATCTCTTCTATTCAAAATTGGATGGAACTTTCTTGAAGGAACCAAAGATTGGGTGAATATCTTTAAAGCTAAATATCTAGGGAATCTTGGTTTTGGAAGTTTTTTGTACTCCTCAAAGTTACCAAATGGCTCTGTAATATGGAACAACTTAATAAAAATGAGAAACACTTTAAAATAAGGAGTTAAAAGAAGAATAGGGAATGGAAGGAAGACCTTGTTTGGGGATGAACTATGGAACAAAGGATCGACACTGTCTTCTATAACTCAATTAAATAAAATTAAGGAAAGGCTAATAAGAGTCAATGGGATCTTCCTGCACAATTATGTGGAGTGGGTCAGGGAAACCCCAAGATGGAATAATTTTGGTCAATAATTAATTGGAGGAAGGAATCTTAGGGGAGGGAGACAATAAGAGTGGGGTGTCTTATCTCAAGCATTAAATCTACAAATAGGTGACTGCCTCTTTTTCTCTTTGAATAGGGAGGATGAGTGGATTTGGAGCATCTCTCCTTCAAGGAATTTCTCAACTAAGTCTACTTATAATATGATGGACCAACTCTTGCCTCAACCTATAAGTTTTGACTAGAATCTGATTTGGAATGCTAAATTAATCCCCAAAATCAATATTTTTTGGTGGGTTGTCCATGGTAGTATTCTCACAATTGATATTAATATTATCAAGAGAGGTTATCAAATAATTAATAGATGCCCTCTCTGCTATGAGGAGAATGAGAATATTGAACACCTATTCTTTCATTGATCCTTCTCAAGAGAGGTCTAGAATAGGTCTTAAAGATTATTTTGATAAATTGGGTTTTTCCTTGCTCTCTAAGGGATTTTGTGGATAACTAGAATAATTTCCCTTTTGGGCATCCAATCATTTTGGAATTATGGAAGCAAATCCCTCCTTTTTTTGTGGGGAATATGGAAAGAAAGAATAAAATAATATTTAGAGATACGAAGAGGAGCAGTATGGAGGTTTTCTTAAGCATAAAACAACAAATCTAGGAAAATATCAACTCCAGTATTTATGGCTTATCTAAAAAAAATCCTTCATGTGCAAACCTAAGGATTAAACAAAATTGGGGGATCAAAAAAGATCTAACCATAGTGAACTAGGCTAATATCTTGAACAAAAGGATAACTAAATGGATACCTCCTAAGGAAGATTAGACTAAACTCAATTTTGATGGATGTTCAAAAGGGAATCTGGGCACATCTGCAATTGGAGGGGTGATTAGAGATCATAATGGTTTCCTTATTGAAGGTTATGCAAAAAAGTTAGGGTTTTGCACCAGCAATGTCGTAGAAGCATTTGTTCCTTGGTGGGGGATAAGAAGAATGAAAGAAATGGGCTTTGATCAAGTTGTCATAGAAGGAGATTCAAAACTAATAATTTACATTCTTAAAGGAGATTTTATTGTTCCATGGGCTATAAGAGACATGGTGGAAGATTCAAATGTTTGATTGAGGGTTTTTGTAAGTTCAAGACTCAACATACCTTTAGAGAGGGTAACAAAGTTGTAGATGTAGCTTCTAATGAAGGTTTAGCTTGCCCTCAATGGAAAAATTAGAGATACAACTAGGCCCCTCAAAAAATAAAAGAGTTAATTTCAAATGAAAGAATTGGGACAAACATAAATTATAAAAATTGCAATGACAAGCAACCAAGGTATTGTGTGTAAGGTAGGTGTTGAACTCCTATTATTTTATGCTTATAGAATGAAGTATTCTTACGACCTAATAAGTCTAAATTAAGATTCATGGAGGATAGTGGTTGTGGTGTCTGTAATAGAAAGGATAGTACAAATAAAGCCTATTTTTTGAAATGTCTTAGTTATAATTTCTGATAAAGGTGATATCAGAATTATATATGATTACAAAGATATGGAAATGAGCTTGATTAATATTGAACCCAATGATGAGTCAAAAATATTTACCATTCCTTATACACAAGATATTCATTAATCGTATGATTGAAGAGTTCTACATCAATCATGAATATTAAAGAAAGGAGATAATAAAAGAAATTATTAATAGTAGTCCTAGAAAGTATAGGATAAATAACATATGGCTTGCTTCTTTGGTAGATTTAACCTTCCAGAGGCAAGCTCACTCATGTAATCTTTACATTTTAATGAGCATGATTTCCTTCTTTTTTAACAATCTTCTCTCTTCTTTCGTGTGTCTTCTCACTTTGATGAAGAATTATGTGCATTCGAAGGTCAAGGGAGAAAAAATGGGAGGCCCACGAAAGAGGTTTGAGCCACTTTCTTGCATCCCTATCCAAAAAATGTGGAGCTTTGGAAAATCTTTAAAGATGCGGATCTGGCTCCTTTCTTTTAGGCCATGCAAGGGTTCAATGATGTGATAACCTCTAGATTTTGCAATTCTTGGAGGAACAACTAAGTTTTGATAGGAAAATTTACCTTCACAGTGATGACTAAGCTCATTACAAAGGCCATAGATCTTAAGAACAAGGGCATAAAAGTTGATCTAGAAGGAGAACTTATAGTTGCACTAGATGAACTGATGAAAGCAAGAAAAGAAAACTAGAAACACAAAATGAAGTTAAAGGAATTAGAAAAGGTGATTATATATTAGAAAGTTCAGATAGAAGAAGCAAAGAGAATAGAAGATGTCTTGATTGAAAAACTTGAGGCAAATGAAATGGATTGTGAAAGGATTGAAGCAGAAGTGGTATCCTTGAGAAAAGATCTAGAGAAATCAAATGGTTAGAGGAATAAAAATATGAAGTTTGAAAAGAGCACAAAGATTCTAAATGAGATTATCAACTATCAAAGATCACCCCACATCAAAACTGGCATTGGATTTGATGAAAGTCAAAGTATAAAGACTAGTGAACACTCCATGAATACATTTGCAAAGAATCTTGATGAAAAGGACTCCAAAAGTTCAAATGTGAAACAATCTAAGGATATTGAAGAAATCAAAGAAGATGCTTTTATTGAATTCCAACAAAAGAGGATATTCAAAAAGATAAATTTGGAAAGGCAAACATACAATACTAGGTTCAATTATTCATTTTTGGTTACTGTTATACTTGCAATCAATTTGGTCATAAGGAAATAGACTGTAGAAGGTTTCCTACAAGAAAGAATAATTTTGAGCATGAATGCATTTGCACCTCTATTTGATTTTAATATCATATGTTACAAATGCAACAATTTTGGACACATCGTAAGACACTGTAGAAGTACTTGTGAGAATCATCCCAAGTAAGATAGGAAAATAAATATCTTTATTGATTAGAAGAAAGATTCTGAGAAGGTGCAGAAAAAGAAGAATAATGATCAGAAGGTTGAAAAATTAGTGATTGCATAGACTACATTTCATGCACAAAATGAGAAAAATTCATGGATCATTGACAATGGATGTTCTAGCCACATGACCAGAGACAAAAGCAAGTTTTTACATCTAAAAATATGGAATGATGGATTAGTAAGGCTTGGTGACAATTTTGTTGCTAAGATATTCAGAAAAGGCACATTGAGTCTTGATGGTGGAGAAACTAAGACATATGATGTCTTATATGTTGAAGGTATAAAGCATAACTTACTTACTAAGTGTAAGTATGATGTGTGATAAAGCTACAATTTATCATTTAATTCACAAGGATGTGAAATCGGCGATGAAAATATTGGAAAAATTGTTGTGAAAGGAAGAAGATATAATGTGTATAATCTCAGTGAGATCAAAAGAAATAAATGTCTCTTAGGATAAAAAGATGAAATTTAGCTATGGTATAGAAGGATGGGTCACATAAATTTTGATCATCTTGTGAAGATCAGTTATATACAAGCAATAAGAGATATGCGTTAAATTGTAAATCCCCCCTGCACTCTATGCAAGGAATGTCAAGAAAGAAAATTGACAAGAGCAAGGTTTCCAACAAAGGATTATTCCACTACAAAGCCATTGTAGCTAGTTCATATAGATTTGTGTGGACCCATGAGGGCAAAGAGCTTACAAGGTGATAAGTACTTTATGATACTAATTGATGATTTTTCTAGGATTTCATGGGTTACTTTGTTAAAAGAGAAATCATAAGTATTTAAGAAATTCAAAATATTCAAAGCTTTGGTAGAAAATGAGATTGGTCATACAATCAAGTTTTTAAGATTTAATAGTGGTGGTGAATTTACTTCTAATGAGTTTGAAGAATTCTATGAAAAACATGGAATTAGGAAACAATACTACGCCATAAGGACTCCTCATCAAAATGGAGTTGTTGAAAGAAAGAATAGAATAGTTTAGTAAATGACAAGGACAATGTTGAATCAAGCTAAGTTTCTTGGTGTATACTAGAGAGAAGTTGTTCATATTGCAATCTACATTCTCAACAGAGGACAAATAAGAGTGAACAACACTAAGACACCTTATGAACTATGGAAAGGTAGACTGGCATCAGTCAAACATTCTAGAATATTTTCCAAAGTAAATGCTACATCAAAAGAGATGAAGATAATCTAGGTAAGTTTGACTCAAGATCTTATGAAGGCATATTTCTTGGTTATTCAACTAGAAGCAAGGCATATAGGTGCTACAACAAAAGATTGAAGAAGATTGTTGAAAGTATAAATGTAAAAGTTGATGAGACATTGCACTATAAGTTAGCATTAGGTGATGATGATAGTGATTCTAATGGATCATTCTGCATTAGTGAAGAAGGTACAAAAAGTTAGTCTAAGAGATCAAATAACAAAAATTCGGCAAGATATGTTCTAAGAGATCACTCTGAGAGCCAAATTCTTGGAGGTAAAAATAATGAAGTTCTAACCAGAAGAAGGCTATTAGGGATGAATGAGTAGGTAAATTTTTCTCAACTATCCAAAATTGAGCCAAAAGATTTTTGTGGAAGCTAGCAAGGATGAGAATTGGATAGAAGCAATGGAAGAAGAATTGAATCAGTTTGAAAATAATGAGACTTGGGAACTTGTTCCAAGGCCTAAAGACAAAAATGTTATTAGAAAAAAATGGGTATTCAAAAATAAATTGAATGAAGATGGAAAAGTGATAAAAAATAAGGAAAGTTTAGTCTACAAGGGTTATGCTCAAGTGAAAGGTATTGACTTTGAAGAAACCCTTGCTTCGGTAGCTAGAATTGAAGCAATTAGGATGTTTTTGGCATTATCTACATCCAAGAATTTCAAATTATATCAGATGGATGTCAAGTTATCATTTTTGAATGGAGATTTAGATGAAGTTTACATTGAGTAACCAGAAGGATTTTAGTTGTCTAATAATCAATATTTTGTCTACGTCTACAAATTGAAGAAAGCACTGTATGGACTCAAAAAATCCCCCAGGCATGGTATTGAAGACTTGATAAGTATTTGTGACATCAAGGATTCAAGAAAGGTATTGCAAATAGTAATCTCTATATCAAAACTCAAGGTGATCATCAATTGATTATTGTTGCCTGTGTTGATATCATTTTTGGTGGTAGTAAAGAAAAAATGTGTAAGGAGTTTGTTGATGAAATATAAAAATAATTTGAAATGTATATGCTTGGTGAGATGTTATTTTTTCTTGGTTTACAAATCTCTCAGTCAAAAAAAGATATATTCATATCACAAATAAAGTAATTTCAAGGAGATGTTAAAGAAGTTCAACATGGAAGATTGCAACCTGGTTAGTACACATATGGTTATTGGATGTAAGCTCACTAAGGATTATGAGTCCTTTGAAACAAATCAAAAAAATTATAGATTAATGATTGGAAGTTTGTTATATGTAATTGCATCTAGACTAGACATTATGTAAGTTGTTTGTATGGTTACAAGATTTCAAGCTGCACCTAAGGAGACACATGTGAAGGCAGTGAAAATAATCTTCATATATTTGAAAGCTTCTATGGATTATGGTCTGTGATATCCATGAAGCACAAAATTCAAATTGATAGCATATACAGATGTAGATTGGGTTGGAAGTGTTGATGACATGAAGAGCACTAGTGGTGGTACATTCTTTCTTGGAGATAGTCTTGTATCTTGGTTGAACAAAAGTTAGGATTCAATGTCCTTACCTATTGCACAAGAAAAATACATTGCAACAACATCATGTTACACTCAAGTAATTTGGATGAAACAAACCTTGAAGGATATGCAAATTGAATATGATGAACCCATTTCAATTCTGTGTGATGATACAAATACAATCAATATTTCAAAGAATCCAATAATGCATTCTAGAACAAAACATATATCAATCAAGTATCATTTTCTAAGAGAAAAGTTTGTAGATGAAGAGGTTAAATTGGATTATATTGAGACAAAAGAATAAATTGCAAATATATTTACTAAACCTCTTCCAAAAGAAACATTTGAGTATCTTAGGCAGAAGTTGGGAGTGATATCTCCCTCCTCTTAATTTATAAGAGGAAGTACAGGTTTAGGGGGAGTTAGTCAATGACTCAATTATGAACCCTCGATGTGTCTATAGGTGAAGGATTTGATCAAAAATATGAAATTGATTTAAGGAGTCTTAGTTGAGTTATGTTTCCCTATCACAATTAGGACAATTGATTTACAATGGAGTGTGATAAAATACAATAAATGGAGTGTATAACACAGGGGGAGAAGAAAGTCTAGAACAAAGAATCTAAGAGTCCCTTTACCATTGATGTCAAAGGGGGAGAGAGAAATGAAATAACATGTAATGATAGTGCAACGATGATCCTTAATATCAAACTATGGAGAGAGAAGAAAAATGGCAAAATAAGGGGGAGAGAAAAAGTTGAAAAGAATTTGGAAAGAAAGTTTAAACAATAATGCAAATTAGCATTTGTCATTTATCAAAATATCATAAAGTTATCATTATTGAAAAGGGAAACATGGGAAGTCAGGGTTCATATGGAATTGGTAGTTCTTGGTCATCTACTATTTTTGGTTGAAGTCTAGAAGTGTTTACGATAGTGTTATGACCTGTTTGTTGTTCAAAAGCAGAATATGCACTATACCGAACTGTCATTTTTTTTTATACCATATTCTACCATTTTTACTTTTTATGGCTTATGATTTGGAAGTCAAGTACTAATACACATGAAGTATCTTAATCTATAGTTTCAACAGATTTAAATCACAAAGCTACAAGATAAAAGACACAAAATGAAGTAAGTGTTTTTTGGTTGACTGTGAATAATGTATGAGTGTTTGCATCAGAGAAGGGAAGTGTGTGCTAGTTGGAGGAAGCGTATGAAGGTAAAATAGGACCAAATAAGGTCATGGTAAGAAGAACATAATTTCATCTTACACCTGTGGTAGCACATTTGATTTAGGGCTAAGCCAACTACATGTTTCATATCATTTTGAATTAAGGCTTATCCTTAACTGATATGGCTAATTATGGATGGTATTAAAGGGTCCTAGGCTGATAATTAGATGATGCTAACATGATGGAATGGATATATGTTGTGAATATTTTCATGAAGGAGAGTGAGTGAGGGAGTGACTAGCAGAGAAAGGTGTGTAATGAAAGTGTTCAAGTGATATGAGTGTGGAGCAAATTCATATGGTGAGAAAAATTAAGACATCATTGAGGATGTGATTGCCCATTGATGCAGAGTAGGTTGAGTGAAAGCAAATCTATATTTTATTTTGTAATATGAGGTTGAAGCCTCTTAATATGAGTTGATGTTCGGTGATTGTGTTGAAGCTCAATTTGAGGAGATTGGTGTCTTTTGTAGGTTGGTGCTTTCAAATCAAAATTCAAGAGGATTGGTGCCTCTTGTAGGTTGGTTTCTACAAGTCAACTTCAAGGAGATTGGTGTATCCCTTTAAGGTTGTAATTCTTGTGGGTTGGTGCCTATAAAATTATTGTAAGTTCTATATTATTTTGTGAGGTTGGATTTGGGCAACAGTTCCAAGCATCTTTTCTCACCGTGGTTTTTCCCTTCTAGGTTTCCATGTAAATACGGTGTTCTCTTGTGTGAATGTGTTCATTACTTGCGTTTCCATTGATTATGCTTTCATAATGCTATGAATGTAGTGGTTTAAAGTTGAAAAGTATTAAATACTGATTCACCCCCGTCTCAGTATTTGTGTGTCTAACACAAATTAGCTTCATTGAATATATTCATAGCTATCTCCATCTGTGTCTTAATTATCCTCTTAAAAAATCCATTCTAATAAGGGGTGTATGGAGTTTTTGTATGCCTCACAATGTCATGTTCCATATAAAAGTTTTTACCTTTGTTGAACAAATCTCTCCATAATTTTCTATCCTCAACACCTTGATCTTCTTATTTGTCTAGTTATCACAAGTGATTTGAACTCAATGAACTTTAAGAAGACCTTGCATTTGAGTCTAAGGAAGAACGCCTATGTCTTTCTATAAAATACATAAATGAAGAAACACAATACATAGATTTTATTAATAATGGTACATCAATATGACCAAATGAATCACTATGAATTAAATATGAAACCCCTAAATATCTAGTAGACCTTGAGTGAAACTTAACATAATTTTAAGTCCCTATATACTATGTTCACAAAATTTAGCAATAGGAAACAATAATTCATCCCCTCTACTAAGTTCTTATATTTGAAGGACCTAAAGCCTTTCTCACCAATGTGGCGTATACAATTTTTCCACAACATAGTATTCTCATCAAGAATATTATGATTCCTTAAATTAAAAACCTCGTAATTGTCACATTCTATGGTACCCCTATCAAGATAAAATAAAGTTTTAGAATGAAATACCTTAGCCAATACCATGACTCCATACGTCTTACATATTTCCTTGTTGAAGGCAACCTAAACACCCACATAATTCATCTTTCTTATTCATAATAGGATCCTCACAAAATCCAAAATATGTGTAAAACATTGGAAAATAATTTGGTTCTCTCATCTCTAAAAGAAATCCTAACTCTACCACAACAAATAGTATTGAGAGATAAGTTGTCTCCCAAATATTCAATAAATGGTCTCTTAATAAAAAACCACTCCCTATAGAGAATTATGTGAAATGAATAACTAAAGTCATTCAATAATTCATACTCTCATGCATGCATGCAAAGGATAGAACAAACACATCAATAGTGCCTTCATTAGAGGCTCTCAAGTTTGAATCATTATTAGACTTCTTGTTGGCTTTATTTTCCTTGTAGTCCTTTATGTGGCTTGTTTTCCATAGTTCTAGAACACTTGACCTTATATCTTCTAGGATATTTAGGTTTTCCCTTTGATTTAGATCTCTTTTTTGTGTTCTCAATCCTTGGCCTTTCAAATGAACCATGAAAGCCAAGGTAACCCTTATATATTATAGCATTTTTTCCCTATTTTCTCCAACAATAAAGCACCAAACACCTTATCAAGATTTATCTTTGAAACAGTACTATGGATCACTATAACCAAGTTATCCCATGAAACTAACAAAGAACACAAAAAAAATGATACACCAACCTTTTTCATCCATTTTCACACCCACATATTCCAAGTAACTCATCATAATGCTAAAGGTTTCAAATACTCTTACATGGAATCACTATCAAGCATCCTCAGTGAGTACAACTTTTGCCACATAATTTTTTGTTGACGAGCGACTTTGTCTAATATAATTCCTTAACATCATCCCAAGGTTAATAGTGGTAGTTTCTCCTAACACATTCAAAGAATAAAAAAATAGATACAAACCTAAACTAAGTTCCTACTTCCTCTCAAGCATTACCCAATCTTCATCTTTCATGTTGAAGGGTTTATGACCTAAAACTACAGTTGTAGATCTTTTTCTATGAGAATATCCTAGAAAAACACCAATAAATTGCCAAAAGAATGAGCTAAGTCATATCAAAATGTTTCAATGTGGACCAATGTGCCCTAACCAAGAGTATCTTATCCCAAGATATAATGTGACTCCCAATTTAACTATTTGACTCCTATGGCCAATGGAGTCAACTATAACTCTCCTAAGTACTCCATTTTGATTCAATAGTATTCTTATATACCTCTTATAGATGGTTCTTATCAGTCATTTAAAGATGTTATTCATCATCCAACTTGTAACCCTCTCTTCAATGAATTCTTATAACCATCATAAGACTAACAAAACATATAAAGAGTGCCAACAAAATAAACTCAATGTTCCTTCCCAATGGAATGATATTTTCCATATGGGGCAAATATCATTATAATTTGCAAGGTTTATAATGCCTAGTCCTAACATAGATCATGTGGTAGAGGGTAATACTTCTTCTGTTATACATCATGATGCTTTGGCTCTATTTTATCCCATGACACCACATCTTCCTCCTAGCCATCCCAATTTTCCTTTCTACGATTTAATTGGTTCCCTTGACACACATTCTACTAGTTCTTCTCCTTTCATTATACTTTATGATTTTATTGAAGGTGATCTTAACCCAAGGATTCCTTATTATATTGACACAAATGTATAACATGGGGCTCTTTATATTGATGGTGCAATTAACCCAAGGATTACTTATGGTATCCTTGTGGACCCAAAATTTTCCTTCAATGTAGTTATCAAAGAATAATCATTTTTACCAAGATTCATATTGCACTTGGAGTGGCATTAAAATGCTATAATGGCATTTTTATAAACACTTTAGGATGCTTACTTCTCCCCATAAAAGATTATGTGAAGAAACTTCTTGATCTATGCCACATCATTCCTACTTTGAACTAATTTCATATTATGTTTAGTTGTCCTTGGATTGATCAATCCCAAGCTATACATTTGGTTATTCATCAATGTCTAAAATTTGTACATGATAATAAGGAGATAACCATTTGCATCATGAGTATCAACCCCATTGGATTACTTTACCATTGAATCCTTCATTCCTAAATCTATAGGATATCCCTACAAATCCCATGATGCCTTTCTTAACTTGTATAAATATTTTAAGGAGCAACAAACCAATATCCATGTTAGTGACACAAATTACTAGATCCATCATATCATACAACTTGTTCCCTAGTTATGTAGAGTTAATTATCCTCCTCCACCCAAGTCAACTGCACTTCTTGCTATTTCTTGATAGTCCTTACCAGCTACCAGTTCTACTTATATCCCTACCACTTTGTTGCTACCACCCGCTCTCCTAGGCCAAAACCCAAATCCAAAGTCAAAAGTCCTCCTTGTTCTATACCTATTATGCTCCCTCCCCTTCCACCCCTTTTCCCTACATCTAACATTGAGAATTGTCTAACCTCTAGGTTACTAACATCATCTTCCATTCAAAGCCAAAATAAAATCCAATTTTCTCCTAGATCTAATATACTTTCTCTTGAGTCCAAAATAAAACTTCCTAATACTTATGCTTTATTACTTACTCTACCTACTTTTCCCATAGCTTCAAGCCCTAATCTACTTATCACTACAATAGAATCCATTGTTATTCCCAAAGACCTTGCTCAACACCTTATTTTTTTCACTCTTGCTATTGTTACTACTCTTCCTTTTGTTCTACCTATAATTACTGATGAGTCCCTCCCTTCTTTTAAGAAGACATCGAGTTTTAGTCTATAGTAGACATTCCTCTTCTTTCCATTATATTTACTCCTAACTCACTTTTTTATTCTAAGCCTCTTCATGCTCTTTCTCCTTTCATCATGCCTCACCTGATAGAGTTGTCATTGGATCATTTTGACAATGATGACTACCTTATTGATAACCAATATGATTATGCCATTGGTTGATTTCTAATTGCTCCATGTTGAATTGCTCCAAACAATTTTGCTTTATATATTATGTACTAGTTGTTTCTTCTTCTTTGTGAATGATTCATTTTATCACCCCTATGGGTGCATGCTAAAATATAAGATAAATATCACCATATGCATATGGTGTAAGTTTATTGTTAATGCAATTATTTGGTTTGAGAATTTCATTGTTTTTACTTTCTATGTCATTATTATTTCTTCTTTTCATATCTATACCTTATAGGGATAATGCAAAACATTAAGATGTCAATTCTCTTTCATGTTAACTCAATTTTTAAAGATATTCTTGTATGTCCATTTCATCTATTTATCTATTAGCTTTCCTTTACCATCTCCTTTATGTTGTTATCATTCTTTTGTAGATTCCTCTACTAAGACATTTTTAGGATGATGCAAAACATTAAAATAACTCATACATTTCTTATGGTGACCCAAAAAAGACATGCCCTTCCACCCTATTTATTATATCCTACTTCTTTCTCCCTACTTTATTTTTACTTGTTTCATGAGGAAGGGGAATGATCATCATACACAATAATCACAACAAAATCATCACACCTTGTTTGACCCCACACCATAAATCTCGTTGTGCCTCACTCATCTATATGCATCTACTCTACTTTGCAGTCTATTTTCTTATCTCTATTCCTTTTTTCCTATGCTTTCCTTTTATAAGCATCATCTACATATTTTTCTTTTGCTTTTATGCAACCCAACATTTCTCTTTTATTCCTCCCCACCTTCTATTCGGTGTTAAAAAAACTTATTTTTTTCTAAGGGAATCACCCACGCTTGTGTTCCCCTTTTCTGCTCTTCTATGTATTATTATCTGTTCTTTCTTCCTCACATACACGTTAGTATCCTCTCATTTGTTCTCTCTCTACTCCCCCTTAAGGCCACGTTTCTGCTAGCATTCTTAAGGGCAACACTTCTTATCTGCCTCCCTCCTTTGAGGCAAATTTTCATGTGTTCTTTTTGTGAGCATGAAGCATGAAACTTCTTTCCAGCAGACCAAGCCCAAAACAGAATATTAGAACTGAAAATGGCACTCTATTTTGCACTGCACTTGTTGCGTATTGCACACTGGCTAAGCAAAATATAGGGGAGGGGATGTAGTACCTGAACATGTTTCAATAGTTGTGAAAGTAGTTGTTTATATGATGTCCAATATTTTTATCAATATTGGATCCATAGTTGTGACTTTAAAGTTGTTAGTGTTAATGATGACTACCCATAATTAAACAAAATGTATTCTTTTGATCTAAAAAGCAACCAATCATGTGATTCCACATCAGCGCTCAGTAAAACATGTTGTGAATGCACGAGTATTGGTCTCACTGTTTTTTGGGCCTTTTTGGACACCTTGACAAAAAGCATGCTGATGTGACATCATATTTGATGATGTGGCCCTGAAACCTTAGTTATAAGCAGGGGACTTGCCAAATAAGCTGCTGTAAAAAATTAGGAGTGATTTGAAATTTCTACGTAGGATAATTAAAAACGCGAAGTTAAGGTGCACAACTACTAGGTCCTCTCCCCTATACCTCTGCTCCACATGACTTGAGGTGGGCTTTGATTGAACTGCATATCCCTCTGATCATTTTCACACTTTCATTGCCCCTCTAAGTTGGGTTTTGGGCAGAATGTACATATGATTTGTTTATGTACTTTCATTTTCACACTTTGTTTTTATGCCTGTGCATTTGCAGATTTTGATCCCTCTGGAAATCCTGATTGTACATCTATCATATTCCATTGACATCTTGGGTGACAATGCCACCACCTCTGCTCATCATAACAGGATTTGTAACAACCAATTTCAAGAATGAATACATATATCAACTGTACGTTCATATACAGGACTTGAGGGAGCAAAGCAAACCATACCAGATGTGCCTGCAGGACTGCGTGTATAATTTATAAATTCCTATTTTTTTAAGATGAAACATTCATACCTTGCAATGAAAGTTAATATAATAATTGCTTATCAGTTAAATTAGAATTTTTAAGGAATATAATATATTTTTATAAATAATTGAGATAATAATAAATAATTTAAATTAAATAAAAAGTTGGAATTGGAAATGTGTATGTTGATTAAATATGAAAATAAAATAAAATGATAAAAATAAATGTATATTTTGATGTCTATAAAGAGGAGTTGGATTTGACTGTGACAAATGAGTGATATTTTTATTTTTGATTTTGAATTTGAATTGAGCAAACTGAGATGCTTGTGATTTGAAAGTTTTAGAACTATGCGCTAAGCTGGGTTGATTCTACTATAATTTAACTCTATACATCAAAATGACCATTGAGCTATGTAAATGAATGTAATAACTCCTAACCTTTTTGTACTTGTAAATTTAGAGATTTACCTTAATGTCTGTACCTACAAGTTAAGTGACTAGTAATATTGAAAAATATCTTTTGGAGCTTACTAGGCAAGGGTATTTTCTTTATGTAAATTGATGTATTTTAATACACTAAAATGAAAATGCAATGAATGTATCAGGCCACTTGAAATATGAAACTTGGAACAAAAATGTAATAGAGTGACATAGTGGCATAGTAGGAAACTAAAATTTCATAATTAGAGGAAAAATGATACAATCGTAATATACAAAGATAACATGAAATTATGACAAAGATAAGAGTGATTCGAAGAGTGACTCAATTAGATAAGGATCCCTTTGTAAGTTTTTGAGTGATGATGAGTGATGGATAAATGTTTCCTAGATGATGGAATGAGGTAGGGACGATGTCCTCTTACACTTGACTTGGACTCACAACTCAAATGATTTGGTGCATGAAATGATGAAAATTAAGTAATTAGAAAGGGAACAAATTGGGTATGTTTTAAATTTTGAATTTGAAACTTAAAGAGTTGAATCTAGTGTATGGAACTAACTGTAACATGCTCATTGTTCTACCCAACAATTTTACTATGCTTTTAACCTCAAGTAAATAAATTACGATGCCAACACTTAGCAATAAAATTTTTTCTTTCATAAATAAGAATATATTGCGCATTTGAAATAAACATCTTTCCAAACTTTCCCATTGCATTATAACAACGTACTACAACTTTCCATAGAAATGGATACATAATATACTTACATAGCTTCCATGAAATTGTTGGCACTAGGTATTTGAATGGTCCAGGTATTCCCCCTTCCAAATCTTGGTCGCCAATTGATGAGGATAAGCATCACTCAAGTGCTTTTCCACCAACCACAGACTCATTGTGGTCCCTTGCACATCTACCACATATGGTAAGATGCCCCTCCCTTCAACAAAGATATTGGTTTGGTATCCTCATAATATAAATTGACCTTTCCTGAGCTTGGTGTTGTGTCCCATATATCTAGATTTGTCACACAATGGCTACAGTCTACACATAAGACCTTCCCATACTAGTATGTAAACATGGATCACAGTGAACTGATAGTGTAAACAGTGGCAACTTACACTACTTTGGCCAAAGTATTCATCACTTAGTACTTCAAGTGGATGTCATATACTTCACCCACCTTCCTAGCTCAATTTGTTTTGACCATTTATAACCTATGCATAGGCTATCCCCTTCACTAGATTATCCTAACCCCAGGAATAACCTATAACCCTTTAAGTACACTATGACACTACTTCTAAGTAATTTAGAGTAACTCTATCTTATCAATTATCCATACGGAAAAACATAATGTCACATCATTGAATGACTCTAATTCAAAAGTACAATATCAACAATAAAAGTCCCCACAAGAGTGTAATCTCACCAATAAATGACTCCCAATCAAAAGCATATCCTCATCAATAAATGACCTCAACCAAAAGTATAATCTTCAACAATAAATGACTTCATTCAAAGTCTAATCTTCAAAAATAAATGGCTTCAACAATAAATGACTTCATTCAAAGTATAATCTTCAAAAATAAATGGCTTCAACAATAAATGACTTCAATCAAAGATATATTCAACAATAAAATGATCAACTAGATCATAAAGGCTAATTCCAAACTATGTACTTCAATCACTAATCAAGTAAGCAACCCAACCAAATAGGTTATTCCCAACCTAGGGTTTCAATCAAAATAAAGTAACATTCAAGTGATCATGAACCAATCATAAGACTTCTCTTTCAAAATACCTTAAATATTCTCATGTTTGCTACATTTGTATATCATTTGGAAGATATAATCAACTTGCTAGGAGTTGGTGCATCTACACCCATAGTCCTCTCACAATACGGTTTTGGGTTACCGTTATGTGTGTCCTCTTTTAGAATTTCGTGAATAGGAATAGATTCTAATTCAAAATAAGAGAATATCATAACTAGCAAATACATTTTATTAACCCTATTTTGAATAATGATATATCCTCTAAGTTTATACCCTTACCCAAGGGTCAAGATTCTCTTCCTACTTTCTAGGAGGAATAATCAATCAAATAAGATTATCAATCAAGGTTTTACATAACATCACAACCTAACGATGATGACGTTTCTATTATGCCACCTTTCCTGTTGTGTTACTAACCTCATCGTCCACTACAGTTTTCTTAGCATTATAAGTTAATAACTTAAACACTCATAATATATTATATAGAGTTTATGCATATATTCCTATAATAGGGTCTAGACTCATCAAGAATCTTTCCATAATAAAAAATTAAACACATTTCCAAAACAAGGTAACCATAGACATATAATCTTTTCAAAAACATATAAAGCATGAAAGAGTAGAAATCAACATGATTGGTTATGCAAAGCTCCAATTGAACAAATTGATTTCCTAGCTTAGTCTCCTCCAAAATCAGCTTGTAACTTTACAGCTATCTCTTCCTCACTTTCAATAATCTCTCACAAAATCTCTCACAAAGCCTCTCACAAAATCTCTCACAAACTCAAAAGAACAAAGTAACAACTCAGAAATTAATAACAAGAATGCAGATATGTGTCCCTATTGAGGTAGAGAGCACCTCTATTTATACACAAAGGTTGACAACTAAAGGCTAGATACAAGCTATCAAAGATGGCACTTCTCAAACCAAAAGGTTCGACTCAGCAAGATGAAGAATAGGTGGTAGTTAAGATTGTTGCACAGTAAACACATGCACATCCATAGTGAATGAGTACTTATTCAAGTGGACAACAAGAATGATAATCATAAATACAAGGTTATTGTCTTCTATAGGTCGACTTACTTAGCCAACTGCACTTGACCATTTCTCACATTTTACAATACTTCATAATCTGAAATTCATATTACAAATCAAACTTATAATCGATTCATATTTCTCACAAGTTGGTGCCACATTGTCTCCTACGCGCCCTATTCCTTTGGCTACTGTTTGCAATGACCGAGTCAAAGTTTCCTATGCATGGATATTCATTTTTTGCCTTTGCATGGACTTAGTCTTTGGCTGTTATATATTCCACATTAGTTGCATTTGATTCTTTGTGCTATATACAGCATTGCCAATACTTTCATTACTCAGCATTAAAATATATATGCAATGTCTTTAGTTTATGTGCAACATTCATTACTCATCCATATGTTGCTTTACCAGCTACCATTCTCCACTATATACTTGCATTCTTTTCCACGCCCCTTAACATGGAACTACCCATTAATATGTAAAAAACAACACTTATATTAATATGCCATACTTATATAATGAATGCAGTGTGCTTATATATATATATCCATCAATGCACAACATATGGCTTTACTATTGTTTGATTGCTGCTTTAAAACAGCAATACTCCCTTCCAATGTGGCAAACTAGTTGTTCATAGACTTTGCATTTACCATCTCACAAACCATGTGCTTGTAATGGCAAAACTTATTCTAATACACTGGCATAAGCATTTACCAAGTTTCAATATATATCAAACTCCATGCTTTATATTAGTCTATGCACTTTAATATATAAACCAGTGCTATTAAACATTATAATTAATATATATATATATATATATATATAAACTTACAAATTTTATAAAATGCATCATTTGATATTCAAATGCATATACTCATATTTACATATTCTACATAATGTATTTTCCATTTCAAATACACACATATATATATATACGATTACACATATTTCGATAATAATAATATATATACATATATATATTTATATGCATATATATTATATACTTATATTAACATATATGTATGTACGTTTCTATCACGTATTACATACACATATATTAGTATATATAATATATATATATTATATACATATTTATCATTACTTCAATATTTATATTTAAACACATATAATCACATTCTCATTAATCGACGTGTATACGTGAAGTGTATATATATCTCGTCGATCAAATATAAACACATAAGGAAGGACTCACATATGACAAGAGGATCAAACACATAACCCAAATCAAGAACATTCACATACAAGATCATAACGTCTTCTAAATCGTACTCAAACAAAGCTAAGGATAACTTACCATTTTCCCAAACTACTGACTCAACTTTACTAAACTAGAAGTGTGTGAGTGAAAGCTCTATTTGGGTCTTATCAAAGGTTACTAGACCAATCCCCTCTCCTGAGTGATATTTCCCCTCTCTTCCAAAGGCTCAAACCTATTCCTGCATTCAACTTAGCACATAATAATAGTAGTTAGATGTTCACATGAAATCCACATGCATCATAAAATATTTGCATCGACAAAGCATTAGAATATTCAGATTGCAATACATATTTTTTCATCGTATTTCATCAATATAAACATAATCATTCATTTAAAAGCAATAACATCTTAATACAAATTTCAATATTTCATTCCCCTACTAAACATATGAAAGTCACATTTTGCATTTATCAACACTTTCACTCATGAAGGTAAAAGTAACTTGGTAACTAGGAAACGAAGTGTAACATACTTCCCCCTTGTGAATCATCATTCCCGATGATTTTAAATACTAAACATATATATAAATTCAGTTAGAGGTTTTACCTTCGATTTTCTCTTTATGTAAGAAATAAGTATATTTCCAACTAATCTTCCCTCATAGTACAACCCCTTGCATTCTCATCCTTCCTAGACCTTGCTCGGAGTGACCTTGCTAAAGTATAGGGAGAACTTGTGTGCTTCACGCATTCCTTCCCTTTAAAAAACTATACATCATAATTATAATTTATTAACTCCTTTGTTCTTCATAAGTACAATAGTGACCATACCCTATATGACACTTACACCCTAGTGAATGGAAAACATGTTCTCATTGGCTAATGAAATTATCCTTAATGCAACCCAAATAGATAAGGAATTTTGGTGTATTGTACACTAAATTGTGGGTCCCATCCTTTCCTTTGGTGTTTTACGCCATCAGACAACTCAAAAGCTAAGACCATCCATCACTGGCACAACCATCTACCTTAAGCATATTTATACTGCTTTATAATTTTAAGATTGCATCAATAAGTTTCCTTGATCCTTCAATCTATTATTCCATTTATGACCATATTTTTCATCCTAGCTTCTTTCTAGATTTTAGGGATTTCAACCCCTCTTCCGTATAATGATAAGTTTATTTTTTTCTAAAAATATTCCTCAAATCTTCCAAGATTGAATTTATCCCTTTTGCCTAACTGGTTAACTTAAAGTAATAAATTGCACATTCATTCAATTGAATTTTTCATAAGATGACCATGGTTTACTCAAAACCTTATCATTACTTGCTTGTTCCTATCTGAGATAACCTTCTTAGGAACATTAAGCAACTGCTTCACACAATTTGTTGTTTTGGATTTAATATCCTATAAATCAAATTTCCCAATCAAAATTGGTTACCTTGGTGAATCTATCCACCATAACATCATGCCAATTCCATCGACATAGAAAGATCAAATTATTCTAATGATCTACCACTTCCTCACTATAATTTCATAAGAGTATGCAAGTCCTATCTATGACAACATCATGTCTTCATCCTCTGGCATACTGGTCGACAACTTTCTACATACCTTACAACATCTTACTCTATCCCTTTCCAGATTATAGTGGTTTCCTATTCGTCAAATAATTTTGTCATCACTATGTGTCCTAGGTACAACATCAATTCACCTCATCTCATTCCTTAATCTCCAATTTTTTTGGGTACATAGGTTCTTTCTCTAATTTATATTAGTCCATCATGACTAAGTGAAACCTCTTTCATGGACTTATGCCCCTTTTGGTTCTCGAAATATAATAATTAAATATTTTTGTGGAGATAAAAACTTCATCCTAGATCATCCATACCTTGGATTTCTTTTGTCCTTTGATTATTTCCAAATTTGTAATCTGATTTTTAGCTCAATTTATCTCTTCTGGTGAGCATTTATATTAATTGAGTAACAATCCTCATTACATCATGTTGGTTTGATATTATCTTCCAAAGGATATCAACAATTATTGCATACCTAGTTCCCAAGCATGAATGTTTCACAATAACTCAAAATCACGAGTACATGAATTCTTCCCTTCCTTGCCTTTCATGACCAAGTATACTGCCTATCTTTCTCTAATGTGTTAATGATAACAACAAATTGTTCTTCCAAATCAATTGTGTATAGAATTATGTTGTAAATATTCTTTCCTATTGGTCATAGGCCTTGTCCTTTCTACTACCTTTCTCCAATAATTCCAGTACCTTATCCTTTAACTTTACCAACCTTGTGGTCATATAATACTTCGGTTGTAGGTCTTTGAATCATGATGTCACACCCCGTCTTATTGTTACTAAGTTACTTTTACCTTCATGAGTAAATATGATGATGAATGTAAATCATGATTTTGACATGTTTGATAAATGAATGGGATATTGAAATAGGTATTAAGATGTTATTGCTTTGAAGGAGTAATTATGTTTATATCGATGAAGTCCAATGAAAGAATATGTATTGTAATGTGAATATTCTAACACTTTGTCAATGCAAATGTTTTATGATGCAATTGGATTTCATGTGAACATCTAACTACCTATGCAATGTATTAAGTTGGATGCAGGTATTGGTTCATGCCTTCGGAAGGGAGGGGAAGTATCACTTAGGAGAAGGATTTGGTCTGGTAACCCTTAATAAGCCAATATTGAGCTATCACACACACTCACATTCCAATTTGGTCTACTTGAGTCGGGTTAGTCCGTGAATTGGGTGTCTTTGGTCATAGTCTTGACTTATTGGAATAATTGGGTAGTCATCCTTGATTGAGATAGGTTGTTTCTATGGATCGAATTATGTGATTGTATGACTTTGGTTTTATTCCTGGTTTCTTGATTAGTCGTGATTTGTTTGAGTCTCTTACCTTATGTGAGTTCATTATGTGTTTATAATCAATCGATGAGTTATAAATATATATGCACTTCGTATATATATATATATATATCAATTGATATAGTTGCTTATATATATGAGTTTAATTATCAAGGAAATGATATATATATATATAATTAATGTGCGCGTATGATACCATTGAAGAGGGAACCATAAAGAATGCATGGAAGCTCTGATACCAATTTAGAATTTAAATATATTGACACCAAAACAACAACACAATAAGCACTAGTGCTCTAATACCAACTCAAATTGAAGCACAATTTTGACAGCAAGGCAATAAGATAGAACAAAGATTTTCAGAAATGAAATACTTTCATTAACTCAAAAGATATTACATATATTATTTGGCATTATTAGATTTTTGATCATCCAGATCGCTCGAAGCACAGGAGAGAGCATACGTCTGATATGCTGAACACCAAACTATTAGACTTATGTACTTTGGACAAGGCTCAAGACTTAATCTTTAAGACTCTATGCAAACTTGGAATCAACCCCGAATGCCTCAAATGAGCTCTTGGAGCCTTATTTATAGGCTTCAAATGACCTGGAGAACCGGTCACCAAAACCTTTTACCTATTCTACTAGGTCATTTCTCTAGAAAATGCAAGGAGGATTATCTTGCCACATGGTGAACATTGTCAGTCCTTGATTTTCTCAACAACCTTTATTTATTTGACCTATTATGGAGAGGACTAAAATATCTACCATAATATTTTTCGTAGATATTGTCTATCTTTACTTTTTAGATAGTGGACAAAATGATTTTTACATGTGGGAATCTTTTGTACAAGATGATCTTTTTAGTACAAGGGTCCACCATGTGAGTAATCTTTTTGGTACAAGATTTTTCTAGCTTCACATGATATATATATATACCCATGTGAAGCTAGAAAAATCTTTCTACTAGAATATTTTCCGTAGATATTGTCTATTTTTACTTTTTAGATAGTGGACAAAATAATTTTTACATGTGGGAATCTTTTATACAAGATGATCTTTTTAGTACAAGGGTCCACCATGTGAGTAATCCTTTTGGTACAAGATTTTTCTAGCTTCACATGGGTATATATATATATATATATGATACACACACACACACACATATATATAATTAATGTGCATGTATGCATTGACGAAAATAGAGGTGTCCATATGAGAATATTAATACACATATATATGTGTGTATATGTATATATATACACATCCATTATCAATTCATGAATTATGGTAATATTCTATATGTGTTCGTATATCAAATTATGCATTTTATAAACCATGTGAACATAAATATATATATACATATGTATATACCAATATATATATGTAGGATGATATATGTATATAAATTAATAGATATATTGATAACTTATATATAATGTTATTATATTACCAAAACATGATAGTGCAAGATTAATGAGCCATTCCTTACATATTTTAATATGCTAGACAATGAGTTTGGAGAGCACATAAAAGAGGATCTTTATGCACATAGCGCATGAAGTAAGAAATGAAGGCGCAACCTCTTGAAATCTAAAGGCTGATCTAAACATAAGGCGATGTTCAAATACATTTGAAGGCAACACATGAACATAAAAAAATGATTAAGGTATTTAAAGTAATAAGAAATTAAACTTAGGTTGTGCACAAATCAATAGGAGGCATCACTATAAACAATTATCATGAATTACCATGTGTTTCAAATGGAACACAACATAACAGAAGCCGTGTGGGAATAGTTAAAGACATAGTCAAGAGTATTGAAAATAGTTTGAAATGCATTTAAAAGCTTTGACTTTGCCTTTAATTTTCAACCACAAACAACACGTAAGAAGTTTATGTGACGCCAAATTATGAATAAAATGCATTGCCTTGGAAGTCTATTTTATGAGCTCTATCCAACGATGGAAACCAAAGTAAATTGGAGAATAAGTCAAGTAGAAGCTAGCGTGAATAGAGTCGACCTATTTGATTATTTACCTTACATATCTAAAATGCATTCTTTCTGTCCAAGAATGAAGCGACCTGTTGTGCTATTTTGTTGAGTATTAAGTTTGAAATCTACCACCTTTAATTTACTATGTTGAATCAAATCAAATGAACTGAGAAGTGTTGATTCATTTACCTTGTTTCTAGCCTATAGATGCTGATTTTTGTGTATTAAATAAGAGGCATTCCTTACCTCAAAGGGACACATATCTTCATTTTGTTGTTATTTTCTGAGAGTTGCTCTATTCTTCTAAGTTTTGTGAGAGAGTTTGAGAGAGGTTGTGTAAGAGTTTTAGTGAGAGAATTTGTGAGGGTATTTGGAAGAATGGAAGTGATTTGTTTCCAAGGTGCAAGTTGAATTGAGGAGGCTAAGTTTGGAATCTAGCTAGATCGATTTGGAGCTTTGTACTTATATGCATGTTGAATCTTAAACCCTTATGCTTTGTTTGACTTTAGAATCACTAGTAGAATTTGGAAAATAAATGACTAGGTGACTAAAAAATTTAGTCACAACAACTAAAAATGACTAAATTCTACTATTTTTTTGTAACACAGCTATAAATGAGTAAATAAATGACTAATTTGGTCGTTGGGTAAAAAATTATTTAGTCACACAAATAAAAATGACTAAACAGATAGTCACACAAATATAAATTAGACAAAATTTTAAAAATTATTTGGGGAAATGATTGGCAGGAGTGTATTGCATGCGATTCATTATTCGTGTTTAGAATTTGGCACTTGACAACTACACTAAGGCTACTTGCATGGGCGTGCAAACTACACTGAGGAATTTTGAGTTACAACAACTACTTGCATGGTTGATAACGATTGTTTGGAGAGGACCTGGAGATTTCTAAAAAGGCAAGCAAGGACTTCAGTGTTTGCTACAAAGTATTTAAAGTTTGCAGCAAAGTCAGATTTGGGGATTCCCTTTGTAGCGAATTCAAAGGTGATTCAAAACCCTCATTACATTAAACAAAAAATCTATAGCTTTTTGTTTAGAAAATTACAGTAGTTACAATCTACTTCTCTTAATAATGTTCTTTTACAATCTTGCCATTGTTCTACTTCATAATGTGTTCGAGCTAAATATAATAAAATTTGGGTGTCAGTGCCAAAATAGAATTTCCTCAAACAATTTTGATACATTTTCACTACAAGCGCAAATTGTCCTTGTGCAAAGTAAACATGTGCTAGATTTACCCACACATCAACCATCTAAACAAAGATGTTTCCTGTTGCAGTTTCTTGTGCCTGTGTAAAAATTTCCTTTGCAATATCAAATTGACCCCTTTCAGCTAGTACAATGGCTGCCCCATTTGTAGCATAAACATTTCTTGGTCTATGTGCCAACACTTTGCAATACAGTTCTCTAGCCTTCTCAAGATGTTGTGCCTCCACTTTTGGATCCCTCATCTCATTGTGAAAAGTTGCAAAATAATTCCAATTTCCAAGTGAAATGTCAATATAAGAATTCTTTGCATCTGATTCACTTTGTGCGACTTTAATTGTTTCTTTTACTTTAAGCCAATCATTTGTTTTCAATTCCATTTTTCCAAGAATAGATAAAGCATTTGATGAGTTTTTATCCACCTTAAGTGCATCCCCAATAAATTCTAGGCTTAGTTGGATCTCATTCTGAGCTTGAGCCATGGTTGCAAGACATAGATATGCATCCACATAATCAAGAAACTTGAACAATATTAGCCTGTATAAAATATTTTCTTTTTTAGTATCATGTAGCTATTCAAACAACCTAGCAAGATTAAATAGTGTTGTGACTTTATCTCCTGTAGAAACCCTAGTTTCCTTTGTTTCTCACCGGCGGTTTGTTTGTTTTTCCGACATTTTTTATTTTTTGCAATTTTTTGGGTTTTTTGCATGAATATGGTAAAATGCGATTTTGCTTGAAAAGAATAATAAATTCTATAAAAAATACTAAATGGCCAACATGCATAAGGAATACAAGATATGTTGAAGGCGTTTCATCTATTGCTCATATAGGTTCAATACAATATAGATCTGGTAGCATGCAATAAAGAATACAAGCTTTTATTGAGGTAAAAACCTGGTGAACAGCAAGCTGTAGATGATCAGAAATTTGGTACGGCTGAGATGAAAGACTTGTTCTCCTTCTGTCTGATGATCTCTGATGATGCCCAAGAAGTATGCGCCCAAACTGGAGATGACAAGTTGATCCCAATGCAAGCGATTTACTCTCAAGAGAAAAGACGCCTTATTTAAGATGGTACGGCCTGGTACTGCTGGTACGGCCTGAGTACAGATTGCTGCAATGAATAAAAAGTACGGCCTCTTCAAGAGTCTCTGGATGCAAAGATTATGTGCGCCTATATTGCTTGATGCCTTCTGGAAGAAAGAAACTCTCTGAAACTCTGTAAACAAATATACTCTGAAGCTCTGTGATTTCCTCTGCCTGAAGAAACCTCTGCTGCAATAAATCAAGTGCTATTTCACACCCTCTGAATTGCTTCCAGTGGAGATGGCTCGTTCCCCAAGGAATTCGAACTTGAAACCCTAAAGTCTCTTGCTCAGATCAAAGTTGATCAGTTCTCAAATTCAATAATCTCATAATGGCACAAAACCCAAGGCAAATGCACTATAATGCTAAAAAGTGCGATTTCCTTAAAAATAGGGTTTTAATAAATATTTGACTTTTAATTCTTTTAATTCTTCCATAGTCTCAGCCAAAATATTTAATCATAATTTAATTGCCAAAATGACCCCTTCTGATGATGGTGCACCCCTCAAGAAGAATCACTTAAGTTATAATTTAATATTATAACTTTATATTATAATCATTAAATAATTAATATTTAATTAATACAATTAAATATTAATATTTCTCTCGTTCCTCCTCCGAT
>VDFB02037175.1:0-44099 GCA_007258455.2 Sequoia sempervirens
ATAACTTACAAGTACCTCATATTTGGCCAATCTAATATTGCTAGCACAAGAAAGACTTGCTCATCCATGTGTCAACATTGTAGACCTGTAAGAAAATTTTAGTAAATAGGGGTCTGCCTTGGTCAGACCCCATCTTGGTATTCAAACCTTGAAATGAAATGAAATAAAATAAAGGAATAACGAGAGGACACAATATGTCATTGCAACTTACCAAAATGAAAGATAAGTTATGGCTTGATTGTATAGATCTTGACTTGAATGCTTCTTGAATGAATTTGACATGATGATTAGGCATTGAGAGTTACTATTACAACCATGACGGTGAGAATCTATCGCTCATAACAAAGTACTTTATAGACATGTAACAAACGTATTTAAATATATGGATAACACCTTTCCAAAAACTCATTAAAATTTATTCCCCAAATTCTTCCCTCAAACATTTATATTGATGTGTACCTTCTTGACTATTTTCGCCATGTCCTTGTGGCCAATGCACAAATTAAATAAGCCAACATTAAATGAATTATCAAGTGCCATTAGTGAGAGTAAATATTCATTAGTAATAAAAAAAAAAATTTAACTTATATGTTTTCTCATCAACTATTAATGATACCATCATATATTTCAAACAATATTTCTTCACACAAAAAAATGTATAAGGAATTTACTCACTGTTACCTTAAGTAGTAAGGTTTAATACAATATTAAACAAGTGAGAACAATCACCTAATAGAGATTATATATATATATTCAATTCGGATCAAACTAGTAAATATATGTCTATGATACCTCACAATTTTCACCGAATAATGGACTATATAAGGAGACGACTCACTATTTCCTTAAATACATAACCTTCGAGAGATAATACCCTACACATGATCTATAATGATTACTAAGATTTACTTGATAATATTTCGCATGAAAAGTATAATAAAATCATTTACTTGATTATCTTATAACTATTAAAGAAGCATATTTCAGCTTACTATATAAGATATTTCTTATCACCAAACTATTTATATAAAGAAAATTTGTTGTCTATCTTATTTCAACAGCTTAATGTTATCCATAAATGGAGAACACTCATTTCATGGCTTACAAGTTCAGACAAAGGAAAAAGAAATGAAATGCTTCAAATGACCAATCCTATTCTCGTATTTGGAAAAACGTTCAAACCCAAATCATTATTTCAAAAGAGTTTAAATGTGAATCCTTCAAGGATTTGACTTACAAAACCATTTTAAATTCAACTATTTCTTAAAACATATCATGCATTGTTTTGAAAGTGAGAATATAGTTTTCAAATACCTAACTACTCCTTAGACCAATCCTGAGACCTATAGATTTAGATCCAAACAAAAGTCTTCCTATCAGTAAAATCACATTGATAGAAATATTTTAAGAATCAAACAAACATCAGAGCAGATTCAACCAGAATGAAATCACACAACTGAATACTCTAATTTTGAACCTTCAAACTCCACATAATGTTAATGCTTAATGACAGAGATGCATGTAAAATTAAGAAAAATAGAGCTTTAGATGAAGGTTGTTACCCCTAAATGTCATTACAGAATGAGTGAGCAACTCTGTAGATCCTATTTCCCGAGCTACATGCACCCTACAAAAATACTTTAGGAACAAAATTGGAATCAATATTAATAGTCATATAGCTGTTGTTTCCAACTACCATCCATGGCCCCAACTCACTTGAAGAAGATTACTTTCCTTTCAGAAACAAGAAATATTTTTAGAAACATGTGTATCGATTGAGATTTCAACCTACAATTTATATGGAGATTTAGATATTAACCAATTAAGTATAGGAGAGGCATATTACCTCATATTGGTACTTCATTGACAATTAACAAATACCCTTCTACCTAGAGCTTAAGAGATATAATATTGGCAAGGTGGTTCTTATAGATTATAAAGTAAGTGTGAGAAGAAAAATATAGGAATTACAACATATCAATGACCGAAATAATCTTATGTAAATTCTCATACCCAAATCAAACTTTAACATTTGTTCCCATCATATGTATAAAGATAACCAATTTTGAGAGTTTACAACTAGAGTATTAAATAATCACACTTCACCTAGGATAGTTGATTGACAAGAGGTCGAGCTATGTACTTACCTCCTTTTCAATATGTACTAGTTGGATACCAATTCTCTAGAAGATGCTTCATACCCTCTGAAATAGAAGCCCCTGTTATTGAAACGTCCCTGACTAGAAAACTAAAGACAACATGCAAGAATAATGGAAAATATGTGCAACACCCATTTGTCCTCCGGTTACATCTTCTCATAATGATGGCAAAGACACGTGCCCAGGTACTTCTGGCCATTCTTGACTCCACCCAAAACAATTGTGTTCCATAAAGGATTAAATTTATTTTTCCTATTATACATCAACCTATTCAGATGATTGTGTACTTCTTTGGGACCCAAAGAATTTCCTTCATCCCACATGTTGTCATAGAGTATGAGTTCAACAAGAGAATGCACTATCTCCTGGAAGTCACTGATTTCTCCTCCAACACCTAAGAGAGTATGCTTTCCAATAGGCTTCAGTCTCTCAAGGCTTTTGTAACGCAATGTAGATCCATATGTTCCTCCCATATCTATTGCTAGCAAGACTCCATCTTCGTACTTAATACCCAAGACTGGTGTGCCAGTTACATAAGGATACATTTTCTTTTGTGTCCCAGGCGAGCCAAGCGGTAGAAAAGTGGCCCCAACCAAGCTTGGACTGCACGACGTTGCGGCCTCCATTGAAGAAGTCCCCAATTCTGACAACATGATATCCTCCCCGCCTGTAATCATCGATACCCTCATCCTCTGACGAGTTGTAGTCACTGCTTTCCCTCTCTTTCTTCCCACTTCCCTAATTTTGTCTAGAGGTATTATGGGGAAAGATGGTACGCAGGCATTCATTCCACCCTTGATAATGATCCACTCTAATGTTGTACACCAATAATCTGTGGGAAACACTAGTATATGCATTGGATTTGTAGTAACCGTAGGTTGTTCTGCAAAAGCCACAGTCTTGGATTGTGCTTTGGCCCCATTTACTATTATTGCTGCTATTCCCATTGCTACTGCCCAACTCTGCTCACCTCGACAGTTTTCTAGACAATAAACTTATATTTGATGGAAAATCTCAGAGATGGAATTGCTTTCTTCATATTATATATATGGCCTCCTGAGGTACACTTACCAAAATATATATCTCCTTCCCTGAACGAGAAATTCTACTTATGAAAGCCACTATCCTTTTGTTTTCCTCCCTATTTCGGTTATATTTCCTGCAAAGGATGAAAGATCAAGAAAATCCAGTTGTTCCCCCCCCCAATTCCGTTATTGTTTATTTTAATTTTTAAAAATTTCTCCTCTCCATATTTTCAATAACCGAGTCCTTTTAACTAAAAGTAACTGATCTTGAAAATGAAAATAAAGAAAATAACATTTCTTTTTCATGCTTGATATATATATCTACGGTAAATAATAAAGAATTGTCTTTTAATTGTAAATTAAATATTCATTTCAAATAGATATTAAAGAATATCATTCAATTGCAAAATAAAAACATTGGGTATGTGCAGGATCATGATGGGCCAAAAAATGGCAATATGATGGGTATGTGGCTGATGACTATTTTTTTACCCAAAATTGATGAAATGAAAAGGGTTTTTAAATGATGCAGAGCAAAGAGGAAGAAAACAACTTAATTTCAATTAACAAAACTCAAACATGCTTTGTTTGTTTTCTCATCACAAGATCACGACTCAAATGTTTACTTTTCTCAAATGTCTATAGAACCTTCAAAATTCTTTTACCATCTTTAATTTGACAAATTCAAGCCAAATATGTTGCCTCACAACTATCTTTTATCAGATTTATCAATTCTTGCATCCAAGATTCAAACCCTAGCACCATGGCTAAATCGGGTGTAACTTTCAAACCAAATTGAATCTCCAAAATCTAAATACATTTTTGAGTACCCATTTTGACCATTAAAAACATATCTCATTTTTTGGTATACTTGTTTTGGAACACAGGCTTGTTGTCTAGACTTCTTTGCTACAAATTAAGTTGAAATAACCAGATATGCATGCAAACAGTTACTTATAACTTTCACAAATCAACTCATTAATTCAATCACTCCAATGAGACTTTAGAGGATATCATTATAAATATTTTATCCAATTTTTAGAAAAATCCAACAGCTGAATTGTGAGAAACGCGAATTTTAAAACTGTTACCCTAGATCAGAATTTAGACTGTGTTTACAAAAATTAACATAACTTCTTTAAAAATGAACCAATCTGCATGAAACGAATTGGAAATGGAAGGTGATTGTTCCCTCTAACACTTACAAACATTTATTCCATCATTTGAGGCCGTACAAATATGTACAAAGTCTGGAAACTATGAATTTTCTGAAGAAAATTACAAAAAATTGTGCTTTCTATTATTCCATTTCAAATTTTCAATCACCCACCAGCTTATGAATGTACAAGGAGCCTTTTTAAAAACATTACAACATGAATAATCAGTTTCCAGCTGATTTCCAACTTCCCACTAATGTTTAGTCTCCCTAATGACCTTTTTAACTCCTTAATTGTTGCTTTATGCAACTCTTACATTGTTGTGCAATTTTGATATTATTTGTTGACAATTTTGCATTTTTCACATTGACAGGACTTTAATACATTATAAATTACTTTAATGACCCTTATTACAAGGTGAAACATCAAATTTAACTAATTTTTCAAACTTTCCACAAGAAAATAAAATTGTGTCAAGGTGCTCCTGCACCATACTCCCGGCCAAGAAAAAGATCCAAGTCCACTTGGACTAATATTGCCAACAACCTTCATGTCTGGTATGCCCTGCCTTAGATTGACCTTGCTCTTAATCACCTTCATCTTCACCTTTGGTTTAAATGTTTCCATGCAAATTAGTGATCTACTATGCTTCCCCTTTGAAATCATATGCCTTACTCCTTCATACATCTCAAAACCATGCTTTTCCCTTTGTCCTTCAACCTGCAAACAATCCTTTGTCCAAAGCATTAGTAACACAATGAAATGATATAAGGTGACAATCATGATACCTCCATCATGTTGGAACTCCTTGCAAACCTCTATGAACAATTCATCCATGATCATTCCCTCAATCTCTTTAACTACAATAATCAAGTCCTCTATCATATCTTCATGCTTGGAAACATCTAGAACAATTTTGTTTTCTTCATCAATGAATTCTTCATGTGCATCTTCATATGCTTCTTCTTCTTCCATCATTTGTTCTAACTTCATCATAGATTCTTGGAACTCTTCATCTAATCTCTTTAACGCTTGCTTTAACTCAACAATTTCTCTATCAAACTTTGCTTGTCTCTTTCTCTTTTTTCTCTCTTCCTCTGCCTGCAAATGCCTTCTCAAGTTCTCCATCCTCTCAAGCAAGATTCCTCCTTGCTTCACAACTCACTTTCCTGCAAACAACCAACAAACCACAACTACAAACCACAAACCATAACCAACTTATCAGCCCATATCTTTCTCGGGCTCTGATACCAATTTGATACAAAGCAAAGAGGAAGAAAACAACTTAATTCCAATTAACAAAACTCAAACATGCTTTATTTGTTTTCTCATCACAAGATCACATGACTCAAATATTTACTTTTTTCAAATATCTATAGAACCTTCAAAATTCTTTTACCATCTTTAATTTGACAAATTCAAGCCAAATATGTTGCCTCACAGCTATCTTTTATCAAATTTATCAATTCTTGCATTCAAGATTCAAACCCTAGCACCATGGCTAAATCGGGTGTAACTTTCAAACCAAATTGAATGTCCAAAACTTAAATACATTTTTGAGTACCCATTTTGGCCATTAAAAACATATCTCATTTTTAGGTATACTTGTTTTGGAACACAGGCTTGCTGTCTAGACTTCTTTGCTACAAATTAGGTCGAAATAACCAGATATGCATGCAAACAGTCACTTATAACTTTCACAAATCAACACATCAATTCAATCGCTATGGTGAGACTTTAGAAAATATCATTATAGATATTTTATCCAATTTTTAGAAAAATCCAATGGTTGAATTGTGAGAAACATGAATTTACTGAAAACTGTTACCCTAGATTAGAATTTAGACTGTGTTTACAAAAAATAGCATAATTTCTTTAAAAATGAACCAATCTGCATGAAACAAATTGGAAATGGAAGGTGATTGTTCCTTCTAACACTTAAAAACATTTATTCCATCATTTGAGGCCATACAAATCTGTACAAAATCTGGAAACTGTGAATTTTCTGAAGAAAATTATAGAAAACTGTGCTTTCCATTATTCCATTTCAAATTTTCAATCACCCACCATCTTATGAACGTACAAAGAGATTTTTTAAAGACATTACAACATGAATAATCAGTTTCCAACTGATTTCCAACTTCCCACTAATGTTTAGTCTCCCTATTGACCTTTTTAACTCCCTAATTGTTGCTTTATGCAACTCTTACATTGTTATGCAATTTTGACATTATTTGTTGACAATTTTACATTTTTCACATTGATAGGACTTTAATACATTATAAATTACTTTAATAACCCTTATTACAAGGTGAAACATCAAATTTAACTAATTTGTCAAACTTTCCACAAGAAAATAAAATTGTGTCAAGGTGCTCCTGCACCATTAAAGGAGATCTCAGCTTTCCAACGATATAAATTATGCTTTACTTTTAATTTAATAAGTAATTATAATTCATTTTCTATTCAAATTACGACTAAAGTCCTAATTGATAGGCTGATTGAAAAACATCTATAGCTTTCAAACGGTATCACATTTTTTGAATCCAAAACATGCGTCACATTCTATGTTTCACATACTATAGGATTAAAAAAAGAAAATTTGAATTTCATGAAGTTTTGACCAAGTTAAGGTGGTTAGACATACGAGTTTTTATATTTTTTTAAAAATTGTAATAAAAAATCATAATTAATTATTTACTTGAAAAAAATTACCAAAAATGCATCACATCGGGGCATGAGTCCTCTACTTATATCTAAAATCTTATAAAAAAATATTATCATTTTATTGTGGTTAGGGTGGTCAGACAAACACCTACTTCTTATTTTTCCCTAAAATTTAAGTACCACGCATTGAAATTTCATATTTTCACCAAATAGATTTTTTTTTAAAAAAAACCTAGTAGTTTAGAAACTACATTAAATTTGCTACATATTCTATTCTTACATATTTTTGAAATAATATAGATAATTATTCAAATTTTTATGTCAAATTGCCTAAGTCTGATTTTTCTAAATTTTTTGCCACTTAAGGGCCTATTTTTTCCATGATGATCCTGCACATACCCCAATACTTATTCCAATAGTCAAATAAAAACTAAACCTATAATTAATTCTTTTATTTTATTTCTAATTAACTTAATTTAACATTCAAAAGTATGAACAATTGATATAATCATTTAATTAAATTAAATACTTAATGCATCAAAATAACATTATTAAATTATAAATTACTTATTAAAAATGGGGGTCGTCACACATGGTAACACTTCCCCTTTCTATAAAGGGTGGGTCAAGGCACCATGGGTAAAACAAGAAGCTGAAAAACTTGGGGCTTTGACTTCCACAACACGGGTGCTTTTCCTTTTCCTATGCCAGGCATAATAGTAGGAATAGAAGACACCACTAAGGGCTAGGAAGAGGAAGATGAAGGTGTAAAAGAAGAACCAGAAGGGGAAGGCTCAAGGGCAAGAGAAATATTTTCCTTCCCTTTTGTAGGGGTGGAAGACAAAGCATGTTGTTGTGCACGTAGGTAGGCCTTCAAAGAAACAACATAAGGAGACGGGGGGAAACCACCCTTCAGTACCAAGCCCCCAATCTTGTATCCACAATAAGCTTTATACAAAATATCCCCCCTAAGAGGAAGAGGTCTAATTGGGGTGGGCCAAAAGTGTTCAAGGGAGAATCCCCCACGTGCTACCAGTGGCATGTATCTATTATCTTGGTCAACATGCATAGTACCCTTGTGGGGAAACTTTAGACATTTGTGGACTACTGAAGTGACTGCATTCATGGAGACTAGCCACAAAATGCTTATCCTTTCCTTAAATAATTTGGACTCGATAATCACAACAAACAGGACCTCCACAACCTTAGGGCCTACCAAGATCGACAAAGAAATGTTGCCATAGGCACAATAGAAAACCCATAGTGTGTGCGAAGGGGAGCTTGCAACTCAATCATATTTATCCTTATATAAATTTTTGATAAACAAGGTCTCCTCTTTAATGACATTCACATGGCTTGAGGGATCAACCATAATGCTCGTTATGATGTTACCATTGATAAGAGCGAGAAAGTAAAGTGAAGAGAGCTCCTTGTTTGGGGGAAAATCATGTGAAGTGAATGAAATTTCAAGGACAACATTCACGTGCTCTTTAGGAGGAATATGAGTGAATGAGACTACATTCACATATTCATATGAGGTTAAATCAGAAAATGCTAAAGAAAGAGTAACCAAATTAGTCGAGTGCAATAGGAAAGGATATGTGTATATCTATAGCTAACTATTTGGCTTCACTATAGATTTGTTAGAGTTCTATTTTCTACCATCAAGGTGGATAGTCACATCACCAATGTGGTCCTTAATCACATGATGTAGGTGAACACATATTTTGGTGTCATGTTCGATGACTCAGTGATATTAATAAAAATTCTAAGAGTCATACCATTGAGAATATAGCTCGGATAATGGTTGAATCAATGGAAAAGTTATTAATTTATCTTTCAATAATTTTTGTAGGATGCTATTATAAGATTATGACAATTTAGTAAATGTTCTATTACATCCTTTATTTGTTGGAACAAAGACCATGTTTTCCATAGCCTTGTTATTTCTAGAGACTGACACAACTAACCATCTTGGTGGGAGCGTGAGGACGAATCACCATAATGGACAAACGGTTGATGGTATTCTCATAAGGCAACACACATGTGCAAAAGATGGATATTTCATCAAAATAAACTTTTCTTGCAATGAAGGCTGCAAGTTCTCGATAAACACTTTTTGAACATCAAAATCGAGTAGAGGATAAAAATTTTGAGCAAATATGGCTTGATATCGAGCTATAAAATTAGTTAACTTCTCATGGGTTCCCTACTTACATCAAGCGAGATCATTGAAAGCGATCTTCAACCCAATGTTGAGGTTGAAATTGCTGGAGAAACTAATTAACTAATTGATCAAAGGAGAAAATGGAATTATCAGGTAGGGAACAATACCATTTCAAAGTGGTGTCCTTGAGAAGGCAAGAATAGCTTGGCCAAAAGTGCATCATTATGGAAGAAATCAGTACATAGTGCATTGAAGGATGAGACATGTGTCCACAAATCCCCAAAACCATTGTACTTTTTGAATTTTAGAATTTCCACTCCTTGAGGGACATGAGTGTTCAGAATAGAAATAGAAAGAAGACTACAATGACTAAAAGGTTGAAACATAGGCTGGGAGGAGGAGTTAGCCAAATTTTCTAGTTGATTCTACATACATCCTATATTCTATAAAAGAACATTGAGGCTAGGATAAATAGACAAGGTATGACCATTTGAACTACCAACATGACCACCAACACCTGCACCGGTAGAGCCCTTAGCACTAGTGCCACCAAAGGCACCGACACCAAAAGAGACACTAGCATCAACACCGGAAGTAGGAATACCCTGAGCTTTGGGTGTGGAATAACTAAAGCCAAAAGGTACCTTATTTACTTTAATTATATGATCATGCTCTAACACGGTGTTGGTATTAGTAGAGGGACTTGTGTCATCCATGCACACATACACCCTAGGCATCAAGATATCCAATTATCATCCAACGATCTCTTATCTGACATCTTGAGTAACACTTAAGATGAAGGTGTAGGATGGGACATGGGTCTCTACAAGGGTTGCTATGTTATGAAGAAGCTCTAAGTCTCTCCAATATTTAGTTAATAGAGTCCTTAAGTTTTCAATGAAAGGAGCCACTTGGGAAAAGACATCATCTTTCACCAAAAACCCTATAAGCTTTCTAAGTCTTAGCTCTAGGGAGTAAATCTTATTTGTAGGAACTTTAAAAGTAGTTTCATCCTCCAAGGAAGAGGTAGATCTCGAGGGTGAGGTGGGAGGGATAGGAACATGAGTTGTAGCTTCATTGATAGATGGAGTATATCTAGTGAAGAGTCCCATAGTGAACTCCTCAAAAGATAGACCAATACAAGGAGGACAAAACATCCTAGATCCCATGCCAATTTCAATAACTCCCTCTAACAATGTGGCCAGAGGTAGTTGACTGGGTCATGAAGCTCATAAAGATCGTTACAAAACACTATCAACCACATGTCCTAACATGTGAGAATTTTTTTTGAAATATGGACAAAGAGAGAAGGGTGGTTCACGTCAGGTTCACGAAAATGTGAAGGAGGGAATTCACTACTCCCCAATCCTAACACAAACAGGGTCTAAAGGGAGAAAATTTCCCTCAGTCACCTCAATGAAAAAGGTCAAAAGACTAGATGGAAAATGAAGGAAAAAACTAATCTATGTTATTGGGTTTTCGAGATGGAGGACTTCAAGAATCAAGTGAACAAACCATGAAGGTTTCAAGAAATAGAATAATTGGCTCTCGACCAGAGGACTAGAGTGTGGATCAAGGATAATAACACAATTCCCTGGACTCTATGTGTCACGTTTGTGTCCCATATAGAAAGAAATCAAGGTTTGCTAACAACTCGAATACTGAAATCTAATAGTTTAATAGGAAATAGAAAAATGTAGGAAATGAGTAAAAAGATAAGAAAGTACAATAAGAAGAATACTTTAAATGAAAGATAAACTAACTAGAAGCGAAATGACAAGTATAAGGAAAGAGATATCCAAATTACAGTAGGTCCAACCTCTCATAATATCCAAATGAACAAAATCCTACACAAATAGAAATGAGGAAATGTTGAGGCTTCTTTTTGGGGCTTGCCTTAGTCAAACCCCCACTTTGGTGTTTCCACCTCCATGAACAATCAGATAGACCACAATAGAGAAATGAAGATAAATAAGTTATAGACAAGATATATAGAAACAAAAGACAATAATATGCTAACTATAAAGACGATAATGCAATAAAATGAAAAAGTTACCCTCCCTTCTACAAGCTTGAAGAAGCCAAGAGGAAGGATGAGAGCTTCTTGAGTGCAAGACGATCATGCAAGAGTGATGTAGACCTTGAAATCTGCAAGAAGGATGTTGTAGAGAAAATGGAGGAGTGATAGAACAAGATTGAAGTGGAAGAAGTGAGCATGAAGTGAGTAGAATAGCAAGAATGTAGAATATATTTGAATGGAATGGAATTAGAGTTCAAAATGGAGGTTTGGAGGCAAAAAAGTCATTTTCAGGTGGGTATGTAGTTGTAGGGTGTTACACTTCATGGGTGATAGGAAATGTAATGTCCCAATGTCAATTGACCTAGGAATCTATCAAGAAAATATGTGTGGCATGCAGACGTATGCACAGTGCGGAAGTGTCCTAGTCAAAATTCCCTCCACTGAGAGAAAATGATAAGGTATAGATGGGACAAAAGGCTTAGAGTGGTGGGATTTAACATTATCAATTTTATAAGGCTAAAGTAAGGATATGTTATGGGAAATTGCACTAGGGTGCAATCTTACACCATAACATTTACCAATAATATTGAACCCTCATTTTATAAATGGCCAAGGAGAGGTCTGATTTTGAATCTCTTAAGCATGAGCCTGAATGAGATTGTTGTGTTGTTTACATTAAGGGCCATTCTTGACAAAGGAAAAGGAATCCTTCTCTATTGTTTGCCAAAAGTATCCCATGTGAATTAGTTTATGCACCAAGGATTTAACACCAAAGTATCCACCCCCAAAGCTTGAATGGGCTTCATGAAGGGCAAGGTATTTCAGCATTAGTGAGACACCGAAGAAGAAGTTCATTATAAGATTTCTGATATAGAACATCAGAAAATATAATATATCAAACTAAAAAAATTTGTATTTGAGTGTGAGCATTTTTAGTCACATCGTCAAGAAAATTTCTAGTCTAGAGATAATTATAAATGTGAGAATACCATTCCCCCAAGTCTACATGAACACACACTAGAACATCAGGTTTAGGTTGATTTGAAATAGTTGGAGAGTGGAGAATGTAAACCACAAAATGGTATTCTTCTATACCATCATCTAAAGATACAAGGGAGGCTACACTTGCCATTGCATCTATGTGTTTATTTTCTCTCCTAAAGACATTGTCTATTGTGAAAAAAGAGAAATGATCTAGCAAGGATAAGCCAAATCTCGACACTAAGAACTTATTCTGCTTAGCTTGATATGTTCCTATGATTTTGTTTACAATGAGTTAAAAATCACCATGAATGCAAAGATGTTTAAAGTTTTAATCCATCACAACATGCAAACCAACAATAAGGGATTCATACTCAACAACGTTATCAGTGCAATGAAATTCCAATCAAAAGGATAGAGGAATTGGATTGCCTTTGGGTGAGATTAAAACTACACTTGCCCCAGAGCTAGATTGACATCTCAATCCATCGAAGTACATCTTCCATATAGGTTCATGGTCTGTTGCAAAGATATTTTCATTTGGAAATAAATCTGGATTAGGGAAGGAGTGAGATGAGGGAGCTTCTACCAATTGATTGACAACAACTTGACCTTTGATTGCTTTTTGAGTTACAAACTTGATGTCGAACTCAAAGAACAACATCACCCATTTTTCCAACCTTCCCGAAAGATTGATCCTAGTAAATTAATAAATGCTTAAGCATATCACTTTTCATAATTACATGAGTTTTAGCATGAAGAAGATAATGGTATAACTTCTACGTCACAAAGATGAGAGAAAGACATTGTTTCTCCATGGTAGAATAATGGGTTTCATAATCAACTAGAATATGGCTGATGTAGTAGACTACTCTCTCCTTACAATCATCATCATTTTGAGATAATAAAGCTTCTAAGGCATGAGGTGATGCACAGATATAAAGCAAAAAGGATCTATCCTGCACAACTGACATTAAGATAGGATGATTGGCTAAATAACTTTTGATCCACTCAAAAGATTTTCACACTCATCATCCCATTAGAAGTGAACATCTTTCTTCAACAAACATGTGAAGGGAAAGGTGCAATCAACCAATTGAGATACAAATATACAAATTTCCTGAATCTTCCCTTGCAAACTATGTAGTTGAGAGATGCTTTTAGGAGGAGGCATGTTAACAATTGCATCAATTTTATTTGTATCGACTTTGATTCCATAGTGAGAGACGATAATCCTAAAAGCTTGTCAATGTCAAAATCAAAAACACACTTAAGAGGATTCATTCTCATCTCATAGAGTTGAAGTCTCTCAAATATAAGGTGAAGACTTTTAACATGATCTTGATGAGTCATAGACTTGGCCAAGATGTCATCAATGTAATCTTCTAGAATCTTGTGAATGAAATCATGAAAGATAAGAGTCATCACTCATTGGTAAGTTGCCCCAGCATTCTTCAACCCAAACGACATGACTACATAATAGAAGGTACCCCAAGGGGTAGTGAAGGATATCTTATATTGATCCTCTGAGTTAATATGAATCTGATTATAGCTCGAGAAGCAGTGTTCCATGGGGATGCGTCCCCCCAAAAAATCTTGTCGTTTTCGAGACGGGGATGCTTCCGAGACTTGGAGACTTTAGGGAAACATCCCCCCGCTATCTCCCTATTTCTCCATCGCCTCCAAGACGTATCTCTTTTGAGGGGACTTCTAGACATCCTCGAGACTTCCAGACGTCCCCCAAAGTGTAAGAAACTTCCAAGTACCCCCCTTAAAAATGCAATTAAAAATGGTTTTAAAAAAAGAAAAAAGTAAACTTTATAAATTTTAAATTTTAAAAGTATTCTTAAAAGCCTAAAAGGCTAAATCGACTATGCCTTTGAATTTTTCCTCTATTTTCATTTTGATGTTTAAGTGTTTACATGACTGTGTGTGGGATTCTGAGTTTAGGTGATTGAAAGTTACAAGTATGAGGTTTTTTTTTGTTTCATTTTTGTTTATGCTTTGTCGAATGTCCATACCCGTCCAAAGCCATCAGCCATTTACTATTTAGTTTTGTTTTTTTTTAAGTTCGAACTTTGAATATTGTTGATTGTAATTATGAATCATGATTATGAAATTCAAATTATGAAACATCTAGTTCTTGTTCCAATGTCTATTAAGTATATTTTCATTTTGATTTTCAATGTTCACTAGTTCAATGAAATCATTGCAATGTGTTTAAACTTTAAAATTTACTTATTCCTTAGGCTTCTATAGTTATACATCTTGTTATAACTAATTTTTCAAGTACTATATGTATTTCAGCACACCGCTCCCTCGCCACCCCCCAGCTATCCCCTCGTTGTCCCCAAACTTAGACCCCCCGCCCCCATGTCCCTGAAATACATCCCCTATCATCCCCCCATCCTCATCCTCGAAACCTCATGGAACACTACCAAGAAGCCATCCATGAAAGACAATAAGGCGTGACATGTGGTCAATTCTACAATCATATCAATACTAGGTAATGGAAAATCATCCTTAAGAGAAGCCTTATTGAGATCATGAAAATCAATACAAATATGAATATGGCCATCGTATTTAATAACAATGGCAATATTTGATATCCAAACAGATCAAAATTTTGTTTAGATTCTTCTAAAGATAGACATTTTCCAATCTTAATCACCTTATCGGAAGACTAGGATCCATGAAAACATCATAAGTATCTCCTTTAAGGAGAGTACTATGGTCTTCAAGGTGGGTTATAGGAACATCATCATCCACATTAGATAAAGTGGCCTTCTCATCAATGCTCATAATGAATTCTCCAAAGTATGCTTCTCGATTCAAGCGATACGAGAATTGTTGTTTATGGTGATAAGAAGGAAAATGAGAGTAGACATATAAGAATTCTTCCAATGCTTCCTTTGAAGAGAAAACATCTAAAGTAACTTCATTAGAGTCTACCTTACTTTCAATAAGTTTAGGATGAACTAGTTCCAGAGAAGAAGATTCAACAAAAATCATGTTGACATTCAACCATGGTTTCTTCTTAGATTTTGGTCTAGAGTGACAGTATCCAAGTCCCATGTTACGCTCATGAAGATCAAATTATATGGGGACTTTAATACCTTGTTCACTACACCCACAACTGCTACCTCCATAACCATGTTTAAAAATGAGATCAAAACTAGGGCCATAACATGTTTGCAATTCTTGGGAAGGAGGAGGATCAACATAAAGAGCTTGATTCCAATAACGAGTATCATACTGGACTTTATGGGACCACAATCATCCTTCTCAAAAGGAATGAAAACATTTGTATTTTTAACAAAAGCATAATTATCTTCCTCAACAAAGGCATGATCAATTTCCTTAATTGGAGCATGATCATTTTCCTTAGCAGGAGGTCAATCAGATTTCTTGGCAAAGGTACATGAGATCATCATAATGTCTAGATGGATAGGATCAACTTTGTATTCCTTGATAAATAATTTGGTAAATTCCAAGGACCCCCAATCATCACCAAGACATGCATTTGATTCAAAAGAAGAAGTAGAAGGAGTAGACTTAGGATTCTTTGCTTTAGGAAAATCTTCCTTAGGGACATTCATCTCATGAGTAGCCTTTGAAATAGGTGGTTTTGAAGTAGATGTCAGTGCATTAGAAGATAATGAAGGAATAAAGTTATTAAGAGTAGAAACAATCGAGGTCTGACCAATAGTTGTCATTTCACAAAGGCATATAGCATTAGGGCCATCCTTGATAGTAATCACTTCGTTCTTAGCAACACATTTTATACAATGATGAAAATTAGAAGTTACTACCCCCAAAGCATGAATCCAAGGTCTTCCTAAGAGAATGTTATAAGGTAAAGGAACTGACATAACATAAACCAAGGTGGGTACGGTAATGGGTCTCAACCTCAAAGGAAAGGTTATCGTGCCTAAGGCTTGTCAACCAACATTATCAAAACCATAAATGTACAAAGAAGAAGCAACAAGAGAAGATGAATCGATCTTAATCTTGGGTAATAAGTCAATGCTACATATGTTGAGGGTTGAATCAGTGTCAGTGAGATCACGCCTAATACCAATGTTATTAATGTTGACTATTATCATTAGAGGATCCGCTTGCTTCTGTACTTTTGAAGGCAGGAGTTCCTTTGAATAGAACGTGATATTCGGTGAATCCACACGAACATGAGCCATCAACACATTAACATCTATCAACCTAGTAGAAGAAGGAAAGAGAATATTTTGCAAGGATTCCTAAATTACACTTTGACAAAATAGAGTAGTTTGGAGCAAATCCCATAGTGAGATCTTGGCTGGAGTAATGTGAAGTTGCTCGACAAGATCATAATCACTAGGTGCTTTAGTTGCAGGTTTAGGTGACAAAGGAATATTTGGTTGAGAAGGTGGTAAAGAAGTTGGTTGATTTATTTTTTGTTGATTCCTTCTAGTGTTGTAAGTATGGGCTACAACTTTATAGGAAGAAGTTGTAGATTGCAAGAATCTCATGTAAAGATCTGGCGATTCAATAGTAACTGGGACCCCATGGATAGAATGAATTCTTTTAGGGGATGGGCTAGCTAGAGTCACGTAAATGATGGGTCTCTCAGGCCTTTGAGGAGTTGTAGAGACTACAATAGCATTCATGGACTCTTCAATTTGCGAAGAAGAAGTAGATGGTTGTGATGAAGAATTTTTCTCTAGTGATCTACAAATAAAAGGAGATGCCTCTAAGAAATAATCTAGGGAATCATCCAACATATCAAAATCTTCTTTGGAAAAAGCATTATCAAAATCTTCTTTTAAAAAGCATTATCAAAAACATCAAAGCTTTGAAGAAAAAGATCTGACATGATAAGTTTCACATCGGGTTCACCAAAATGTAATGGAGAGGATTTAGTACTCTCGAGTCTCTAGGACAAGGAAGAGCCTATAGGGAGCGAATAGCCCTCGATTACCTCAAAGTACAAGCTCAAGTGATGGGATACATGATGAAAGAGATTACAAAAACGTAATTAAATAAAATACCAAGCTACAAAGGGAAAACTAAAAATTAACAAAAACTAGTAAAAGATTACAAAATATAGATTATAGAAATAGAGAGAGAAAAACTTACAGAATCTGCTATGAGGAGGATAGAGTCACGACCAACAAATTCCAATGCATCACACAGAGGTTTGTGCCCCACATTGTCATCCATGTCAAACTAGGAGCTAAAAACCAAGAAACAATGAATACCCAACTATTTGAATATGGTAACCTAAACATGGCAAGGATGAGGAAAAGTGTTGGGTTTGTTTCGGGGCTTGCCTTAGTCAAACTCCTTTTTTGGTGTTTCCACCTCCATGGACAACCAAATAGATAGAAAATAGACAAGACTTGTAATAAAATAGAAACTTAGACATGTGATAAAGACAAACCCCATTATGGAGGAGAACTTGTATCATAAGTAAATAGACAAGATGACTATATTTGTAAATAAACAAGAGAAGACAAAGAAATAAGAGAGTGTTACCAACAATCCTTGGCTCCCGCTTGGCTTGATAAATGAGATGTATTCTTCCAAGAGAGCCTTGGTTGTTGACGAGACGTGAATTCCGCAGAGCTTTGCTATGAAGAAGAGATGTGGAAGAGAATATAGCAAGAGAGCAAGTTAGAATGAGAAGAGGTGAGAATGAATGAGAATAGAAGTGAAAAATGGAGTTTTGTGAGGTTGCATGAGCGGGAAGAGTTGTTACACCTATGATTCATCTGTGATGACGTGTGTCATGGGAAAATTTTGCGAGATTCCCTCATTTAAACTCAAAAAAATTTGGGACACTTGTGCACTATGTGAACGTTTGTGCGTCGTGTAGGCATCCAACTCAAAACTTTATAAGAAATGAGGTGGCAGACTGCTAACACTTTGTCATTGTCCCTTATAGAGTTAAAATTGTGAAATTTGACTCATAAGGTTTTTGTCATAAATGCAGCTAGGCGCCATAAATGCAGTAGGCCAAATGTGCAAGTGTGAAATTTCCATGGGGTGCAATTTTATGACACTACACTAAGAAATATGTATGGTTTAATGTCTTACAATACCAACCATCATAATATAGTACATACATATAGAGAACTCAAAGGATGATTCATAGCACTGAGAAAATAATGATGTTATGCTCAAATACCTTTTGTCTAATCTCCAACGCAAAATAGTAATCAAGGATATAATAGCCTTAAGGACATGTGATAGGGAGTGGGGTTGGAGGAATCAACCATAGATTCCTGCTCTAGGCCTTTCCTTGTAAGACCTCCTTGGTGTTTTGCTTCACCAATCTAACCTATAGGTCCCTACTCTTGACTAGGTGCCCTTGGTTTGTCTGCCCAACCCCTCTTCTATCAACAAGCTTCCCTTCTACCAAGCCAACCTTGGTGTTGCCTCATGTTCTCCATTGGCCCTTACTCTGCCTTAAAGGCTAGATAACCTCAACCTTCTACTAGATCCTTGCAGAGGTGTGAAGGTGTTGCAAAGCTTCAAAATAGCCTATCTAGGCTCCTTGAGCAACCACAAGTTTCCAACTGTCCATCACTTTCACACAATTCCTTTTCTAGAGTTTGAAAAGGCTACAAGCCTTGAGCCCCCAATTAGGCCTCTGAACAGAGACAAAATGCAATTTTAACCTAAACCCACCAAAGGACCAAGACTCTTTGCTTAGGGTTTGTGTTTCTCATGCCCTCACCTCCAAGATTTTTAGGGTTTCAAGTCTGCTCAAGCCGTACACTGTCCATACACCAAAATGGTTAAAAACCTAGGGTTTCTAAGTTTTCTTAGGCTGATTTAAGACTATCAAAGAGTTCTCCCTCCAAACGGCCTGTTAGAACCTCAAGAAAATTCACAAGAAAGAATTTCTTCAAAATCTCAACTCCCCTACAAGTTATGATTCTTTTACTCCAAGTCTGCCCCAACCGGACCTGCACTGCTCGCCTAGGGCATCATTTTGCTAGCAACTCCTGCACTGCCACAAACCCTAATAGCTATCATATTTACACTAAGGGAGCCTAGACACAAATCCCAAAGGGTCATACAATTTGTACGGTGGGGAAGTGCACTAGGACTCCATTTTCTTAAACTGCCTGATTCAGGCCAGAAAATGCAGAAAGCAAACTATATACAAATAAAAGATGAAAAATGATTTGTAAAGACAAATATATGGCACTCCAAGCTTGCACAATATCAACACTACATACTACTAACAAGATAACAGTAATTTTACTCCATTAAAGCTCCAAAATGAATGCAGAGATCAAAAAAATTATCTTTTAGAACGCTACTCCTTCAATTTACAAAGTTTCACTAAAACACTAAAACCTCCAACCCTATTCCATGGTCGAGGCATGCCTTAAATAGGCCTCCAAAATGGTTGAGCTTCATGGGTCGAGCCTTTTAGATGACCTAAAGCAAACTTTATGAAACCCACTATGTTTTGCAAACTTTGGCAACTTTTTACCATTCAGCAAAATGAGCCTCTAAACTCATTGAACTCTTAACAACCCCATTTTCCAAACACCAAAAACACCACTAAGCTCAACACTAAATGGTCTACATGACCTTATGACAACAAAAACAAAATAAGAACTTCATACAAAATTTCAACAAAACTAGTCCTTTCCCAGGTGCTCCTGCACCAACATGTCTAGCATCCCATGTTTGGTTGACCATTATTATTATATCTAATAATCTACCAACATATTTTTTTATCAGTCATGCATATCCTATCATAGAGGTCCATAATTATTCAAATATTATCAAGGTTAAGGCACTAATCCTATAATATCCAATAAACATTCATGTAAGTGGCTACAAAGACTACCACTAAGTATATGACAAAACCAACCACAATATATGCGTTAAGCTTCAAATTTTCTATCTATAGCCAAAATATAGTATACCATACAATAATTGTATGAACCAACATGCTACCTTCACATTAGAAGACCATATAACTATCTTACTTCAACTATAATAGGATTGCAATTTTCCCTAAATTAGTAATATTCCATAACTTAGGAAACACCTTTAATTCTTAAAACTTTAAGAAAAATAATAACAAAATCATCCCACAACAACATGACTATCCCTAGATTTCTAAGTTAGTAGAAGTATCATCCATGATTACAATAGAAACAATAATTGCTAAAAAAAGAAAGAAGTACCAATATTATTCAAACCTCCATAGATCTATCAATGTTATTTCTTAATAATCTCATAAGTATAAATAAAAAATGACTCTAGGGTTTCCATATAATGCACAATACCTTAAGAAATCATGTCACTAAGAGTTGAGGTGCCCAACTCCATTGCACCTTTTATAGCCATTATAGGTTTCATCATTGTTGGAACTTGTAAGCTAGGCAAGAGTGAAAAGACCTTGGAGGCTCATAGGTGTTCTCTCTATCATGCTCAATGACCCCAACAATTTTTGCAGTAGTGTTTCAACATTAAATACATGGAAGCAACATCAAAATCAACATAAGTTCATTATACATGGGCTTGGCAATTATGGTGTTGCCAATTATTCTAGCTTTAACCACACCTTCCACTTAATTTAGATTTTAAATTTTGAGCAAGAGCCTTCTTCATGTTGTACATTCCCACTAGTTGGGTGGAAAATTTTAATGAAACTATGTCCTATGTTTCAATCACATCTTTCACCACCATATTTAAGAGAGCTTCAAAACCTCTAGCAATAATCCTAGACCCACCTAAGTGAGTACATATTTGTTCAATGGAATGCTTCCACTCATCAACTTCTTCTATGTATCGATCTAGATAGCCTTAATATTTTAGAGATGATTTCTTATGCAACTGAGGTCCTTTATGTTGCATTTAATGTGAGATGGATCCCACATCATGAAGTAGAGGAAGGATTGAGCTTGGGGTTTTCAACATTGTTGCAACCTCTTTCAAACACTTCCCTAGTGATTCCTAGATATGCTACACTCTTCCTCACCTCACAACAAGCTCATCATTGTTTGAAGAAGTATGATAACATGACAACTATGTTGATTTTCTTTAAGAAAGCCCTGGGTTTCAATAGACAAATATCTTATTACCCAAGTCAAACAAATCTTTCAACAAAACCACACGAGAAAGGTCTACTCCAAGCCAAACTGATTTCCATTACTTCTTTAATAAAAGTCTACAACTACTTTGTAAGGACTCTCCAACAAAGTAAATTGTCCCCAAAGCCCCTCTACTAGTCCTCCAAAAGGAAAAATTGCATTAGAAAGGGATGCCATACCTCTTCTACCCTCTTCACATGGTGCCCATTTCCTCACTTTTACTTTCCCTCCAACGGAACCTATGGAGATGAATGTTGTCCTTTCCTCTACCAAGCACAAGCAACCACTCTCTCTCCACCAACTTATTTTTCCCCAATTTAATTTTTTTTTGTGCTCTGATAGATGTCCCTGTCATGCCTATGACGAGAGATGTGACAATGACCCCCACTACTAAATATTCCAATGATAGCTACAACAGAAGATGCTTTAAGAGGATAATCTTATACACCCTTACAATCATTCAAAGCAGTTATCCTTCACAAGAAGTAAGCAAAACACAACATCCAATGATTTATATATACAAAAAAGAGAATTTGGTACAACACTTGACTTCGAACACACATATAGTAAAAATGAGAAAAATAAACTAATTTATTTTCTTATACTCTCTACTATTCTGATGATGGATCATGGAGTGTGATCTGAAACATTGATGCAAAAACACTGACACAATCTAATCCAGAACCATTTAACAATAGCTAATTTATTTGTCACTCACAGAAAATGTATAACAAATCCTACTTGTTACAACAGTACAAATATGAAAGGACTTTCCCTGTATTCTGGGTCCACTCTGCTGTTCTCCTTCTCCCACGCTAGGCTATTGTGCTTCCTTAACGGTTTACCTCCAGATTCCAACATGCCAGACAGAAATCAGTACTTCTCTAGTGTCACTTAGTTTGGATTTACTATTCAATATATATGTCTAAGTATTAAGAGTTCTAGATTAACAATCCTCCATCCACTTAAAAAACAAATCATAACTTTTAAAAATGATAACAGTGAAAATAATTTAAAAAATCAAATTAAAATCTCCCTTTTCATTCATTCATAATTTTCTTACAGATCCGTCAAAAAAAACTCAACTAGTGAATCGATCCCAGTTATGCACAGTTACAAATAAAAAAATGCACGAGGCCTGTTAAAACTCATCCTATAAGTATGCACATGTAATGTGCATTTAAAAAAATAATGATGGCACACTAGAAAAAATAGCTCACATGCAGGCCCAATAAACTGAGTAATAGCAATGCGTCTCAACAGCTTCGCCGAATTAAATGGTACTTAAGCTTTTACCATTGTTCCGCTGGGAATCCTTCAAATAGCGAGCAGACAAAATTGGATTGCTCCTCAGCAGATTTTTAAACCAGCGAGCAGACATCTTTGGATATCTTTTTAAATTGTCACCATAGTCCACATAAAATAGGCCAAATCTGATAGTGTAGCCATAATTGAATTCAAAGTCATCCAGCAGAGACCACACCATGTAACCTCTCACATCAGCTCCATTCCTGCAAGTGTACTCAAATAAAAAAATTTATCATTGAGTTTGATTGCGGAATGTTAGAGTAGTATTGGAATGTATGATTAATTGATTATTGATGATTATAAAATTTAAAAGATAGATTCTTGTGAACCACAACTCATAAAATAAGATGAATAAAAATTGTACCTAATGCCCTTCAGCAAATATTTCATGTAATCTCGATGATAATCAAGACGTTGTTTGTCTCTACATGCTTGGCTGATAGACAGCGAGTCGTTTCTGGGTTCAGAAAATCCTGTTCGGGATCAAGCAAAAACAAATCATTTATTGATTCAAAAGCATTAATTTGAACCCCTGCATGATTGTGCATGGTTTTAACCACCTTATGAACTTTCAGTATCATTTATGTATTCAAATTCACAATCACCCAGTAGCACAATTCAATTTACCATTTTCTGCTACAATAACTGGTGGATTGTTGTAAGTTATTCTGATGTAGTCAAGTATTTTTTCCATTCCATATGGCACCACATAAAACAGCTTCATAGCAGCCTGCAAATACAAGATTAAAGACAAAATACTGTATGCTAGAAGAGAAATGAATCAGACATGATATTGGGCTATTGGAGTTTTACCTCTGGTCCAATAGGAACGCCATCACGTCTATCTGTGAAAATTTGAGACAAAATCAAGTGCCTTGCAGAAATTGCATTTAAAATGTGTCTTGTATACTCACATTGAACTTGCAAATATAAACCTACCTGTCAGACATACATTAACATTCGGAAAGAAGCGCCTGTCCAAGGAATCTGGTAGGCAAGGAGGATTGGCAGCATAGATGGTAGCATAGTGGTTAATAGCCAGAAAATCTATAGATCCTTGCAATTTCAAGGACTCTTGTTTAGAGAATGATAGGATCTCAGAGCCCAATGTTTCCTTCATGTGAGCTGGAAAGTCTCCATGAAACAGAGGATCCAAAAACCTGCAGTTAATTATTGCAAAAAAATGCAAATAACTTATAATATGAAGGATTAGTATAAAATGCATTCCTCTGTTTAAGACCCACCTAAGAAAAGTTTATATAAATTCATTACATTGGAAGTATGCCACTTTCAATATATATATCTTTGAGACCAGACCAAAAATATTCTGCTTGTACCATACGGCAAATTTTCCAATAAAATAGCTTTTCTGCTGCAATAAGACTGGAGAACTTCCGAGGTCTATCCTTGCCTCTAAGGAATGTACTATTGCACAATTTAGACTAGACTAGACTTGCAAGTGAGGGAAAAAAGGAATAGATAAAATTAAGAACTCTGAATTTCTTTTACCATCCTATGTGAAAATCAAGCAATCTTTGTGCAGCTTTTTGGTCTTCTGTGGTATTCCTCAAAGGCTCAAAAAAGGTAGCAAGGATGTCAATGCCAATCATGCCTTTCTGCTCAGCCTGTGCCAATTATTAAGAGATAGTAAGGATGTCAATCCATCTTGCCTTTCTGCTCAGCCTGTGCAACTGTTTAACTAGTTAAGTGACTCTGTTATTCATAATAGGTTGACACGAAGACAAGCAGAGATAAAAGGAGGCTGTAATTATACCTTATACTTTGATCTGTAGATTTCCACTGAAGCTGCATGTGCAAGGAGAACATTTCGGCTGGCAAGGTACGTATCCCTCTTGGATTGCTTTTGAGGTGGAAAGGTGGCAGAACTATATCCCAAAGGAACGAAGATATTGGGTTCATTGAATGTCATCCAGTACTTCACTCGGTCTCCAAACTCTCTGAAGCAAACTTCTGAGTATGCTGCAAAATCCTCCCTGAGCAATACAACCAAGATAATTTTACAAACTAGTTTCATGCCAAGATTGACATTGGAAAAGCTCAGTATACTTATACATTGTAGGTAGAATAAAGCTTACCGTTGCTAGGATAAATATTTAACAACCAACTAAGAGAAATTTTAGAAACTAGTTTCTTGCAAGATTGACATTGAAAAAGGTCAGTAGAAAGTAAAGCACATTGTAGGTAGAATAAAGCTCACACTTCCTAGAAAGAATATTTAGTTACCAACTAGTGTCAACATTATAGAATGCTTTTAGAAATCTTTAGAGCATGTAACAATGTCAGGCAGTTTCTTTATGTCTCTTGTTTGGGCTACAATTTGACCAGACCAAAGAAGATAAATAGTGAGAGTATATATAGTTATATAAGACAAAACAACATCAGAAAAAACAACAAATAATTGTGTGCATTTTCTAATGTGATTAATAAGTCAAAATAAAAAGCTAATAATTGTAAAATAGTTTTTGGTTTGTCATTAAAATTGAATGTTTTTTTTTTTTTAAATCACTATAAATTTTATGTGACAACAGACATTCCCTAAAAGAATAATTATTCACAAAGAAAGTCTGCCCATGAATATTTAGGATTTAGTAAGTTCTATTTTCTTTAGTCCAATAAAATCATAGAGAAGGTTCAAGCATTTGCAGTGATATCAAATTTCAAGATTGGCAATTTTTATATTGTTTAGTTCTATGAAGGGGTTTTCTTAAAAGTCTCCGTGATTTTTTGGAAATATTTTAAAGCAGTTGGTCTTATTAATTAATAGTGCAGTTCTGCGTAAAAATTTAAGATCTGAAGCTGGTGGTCACATGAATTTTACTTTTAATAATAAAGACTTAAGAATGCTGTGAATAAATAATTAATACATCATTTTCCTTTTTTTTTGTTCTGGTAGGAATCTAAATTTCTAAATGATTGACAAGTGACAGAAAAAACCCCTAAGCTGGTGAGGCAATTTTTAGCCCAAGCAGTTGGTCTTATTAATTAATAGTGCAGTTCTGCTTAAAAATTTAAGCTCCGAAGCTGGTGGTAATTTTACTTTTAATAATACAGATTAAAGAATGCTGTGAATAAATAATTAATACATCATTTTCCCTCTTTTTTTTGTCTTGGTAGGAATCTAAATTTCTAAATGATTGATACGTGGCAGAAAAAACTCCTAAGCTGGTGGGGCAATTTTTAGCCCCACCTCAATTTCACCAGCTGAAATTTTCAATCCTAAAAGATAGGGGCTGCTATTTTTTAGGAAAAGATTCCAATTAATGCTGCAGCATATTTTTTTTTTTCTTCATGAGTCCTGCTCCATGAGAATAGATCCCCAAACCCCCATAAGACCATACAAATGATAAAAATTATTGTGAATTTTTACTGACAAAGCAACCCAAACAAAGCCAATAACCAAGAAGAGAGTGAAGATAATATGAACACAACTTACACAATTCTTGAATCTACCCATCCATCATAAGAGTCCTGGAGAGCCTGGGGCAGATCAAAATGGTAAATTGTCACCATGGGCTCAATCCCTGCATTGGTAACGAATATCTGAAGGGTCATGATTGCTAAAACTTCATAGAATTCTGAACACTGATTGATACATTGTACTCAAAACAAATCAGTATTTACCGTGATTGAGGAGTACATCTATCAGTTTGTTGTAGTAATCCACTCCCTCTCTATTAACTTCACCACTTCCATCTGGCATCAAATATCAATACCATAATCAGTTTTCATAATTCCACAAAAAATGATGTAATATGGTTTTCATAATACCCAAATAATGTAAACTGCTTTTCTTGATAGCCAAATGATGTAAACTGCTTTTCTTGATAGCCAAATGATGTAATCTTTAAAATGGAATAGTGGTTTTTACTTGGAATAAGCCTGGACCAAGAAATGGAGAAGCGATAAGCATTCATTCCTATATCTGCCATGAGTTTTACATCCTCCAAGTATCGGTGATACTGATCCATTGCAACATCTCCATTACTACCATCATAAGTATTCCCTGTTCAACCCATGATACCCAAATTATCAACATAAAAATTCTTCCAAAAAGTTCTGATAAACCTTAAAATTTCTTGCAACCACATCACAACACCTGGTATGTGGGTGTATGCATCCCATATGCTTGGTAGACGCCCACCCTCAGCAACTGCTCCTTCATACTTTGAAGAAAACAAAAAACTCACTTAAATCATTCAATCTTGTTCAAAACATACAAAATCTTTACTTCCAAGAACATAACTGAATACCTGGTATGCCGAAGAAGCAGCTCCAAACAAGAAATCGGGAGGAAAATCTTCTCTTCTTATAGAAGGAATATCATCAGTTTCTCCATGAATGGCTATTGCCAGTATACAGGCAACCAATACAGAGAGTAAGCCCGATATCCTATTTCTCATTGACATGTTACTCTAATTCCAATTGAAATTGAAACAGAATAATATGCAATTGATCTTCTGCTTTCTTTCTCATAGAAAGAGCATGATAGGCAGCTTGACTGTCAAAGCACCTTCTGTATGACCTCCTGATATGTGGTTGTTCACTGTGTACGTGGCTTTCAATAGTAAAGATCTGTTTGTTTAATTTAGTTTACTATCAGCTCTGAGTTTCTAACAATAGTATCTCTGCGCATTGTCATTAGCCATGTGTCGTGATCTTTGGTTTCTCAATCTTTAATTCTTTCCATTGATTTTGGGTATACTTATGTTCCAGACTGTTCACAAACTATTGATGCATGCGATCTATCACTTAAAATATAAAACAGATCTGATTAAAATATATGAAATGTGTCAAGAATAACAATTTTTAATTTTATAAAAGTTTTCTTCCCGTTTATTTTTTAATTTTTATTTAATTAATAAATTCCAACGACTCTCCTATCTTTTAAATTTTTAGTTTAGTATTTATTTCCTTAACTGTAACTTCACATTCTCCGTTTAAAAAAACATAAAATTCATTCTTACCCTTATTAATTATTATTAAGGACAAATTAATATTAACTAAAATAAAATAATTAACTGCAAGTGCCACTTGAAAAGCCATGCCGTTATCTACTGACTCACTGAGAGGCGCAAGACTTTATATTTAAAAGATGATTCATGGAAAGTGCGCCACTAATTTTTTTAAGTTTTTTATAACTTTTTAAATACTTCTTTTACTAATTGAAGGGAAAATGAACTTTGTTAATACCTAGATTAATTAATTATTTACTATGGGCACAAATTATTTAGAATTTAGTGTTAAATGAAGAAAGTGTGAAAGGTAAATGTGATAAATGAAAGTATTTAGTTTTATATTTGTGGGAGAAGAATTTTTATTTTTTTTTAGACTACAGAGTGTACCTAGTAAACTTTTTTCACGTGACCGATGGCGCTGGCATGACAAGTCCTTTCGTACCACGGGTTTGGGGCGAGACTAGACCTTGTGACCTCTTGCCTGCAACAGGATGTTTTAGCCAATTGAGCTAGGCCCCTCGCCCCAGGAGAAGAATATTTTTTATTTCACATTAATTTTTGAATTTTTCAGGATTAGAAATATAATATCTCAATTTGATGGATCGAATTTACAAGTTTGTTTCATTTATATGGATGTAGATCTGACCTCTATCCATTGAAATGATCTAGTATATTGTGTAGTCTTGATTCCTACTATGTCAAATTCATTATTCCATGCTCTACTTTGAAGATTGGTGATATTTAGAAAAACCTTTAGATGCTTGCTAGATCATTAAGAGACATATTCTCCTAGTTCAAAGCCTAGAAAATGACCAAATTTGCAATCATGTCAATAATAAAAAACAACAATATTCAATCATTCAATTGTTCTAGGATGAATATGTAGATCTAGATTTATTGTAGTGCATCAGTGAAGGCGTTCATAGCATGTTTCACTCCTTAAATATGAATGGTATTTAAATGGCTATCTCATGTGGCAAATGAATGCAATTAAATTCCTTCAAATATAAGTACATAGTAATAAATTGTGCAAGCATGTGTTTAATTGGCTCTAGGTGAGAAAATAATGGGTAGGAGTTGGCCAAATTTTGGATTTGAATTGTAAAATTACAAGGGTTAGATACACAATTGTGAGATTGATACTCTACCTATGAAAATGATTCAAATGGGACATGGAAATGGTAAAATCAAGGTGGATAGTGGATGTATGGGGATGGGTGCATGTATAGGTCTAATAAATGCATAATCTATCAATGAATATATCAAAATGAGTATAGGTGAGTAAGGGCATGGAGGAAGTAGCTTGGCTTTACACAAGATTGTCCCATTAGTTAATATGTAAACATATTAAGTCATTCTCTTAAATGAGAAAAAAATTAAATTGGGAAGTGGTGTGGGTATGGTTGGAATTTTCTAAATTGTGACACCTTTTTATAAAGGAAATGGTCAACACAAATCAAAATTGTTTAACTTGAAGTAGCTAAAAGGAATATTTATGTTTTAAATTTTAAAATAGTATAAACCAAACAAATATCAAACTTTTAGTGTGGCTTATGTTTGTTGTCTATTTTTATTAGGTAAAAGGAGGTTTTGATAGGGCCTTAACCCTTTTACAATGAATGAATGAAAATATAAAGATCTATGGATAAAGTGGGACAACCAACACTCAACTATCAAACTACAAAATAGTTACATCAATGTTGCTAGGAACTTTAACGCCCCAAGACAAACACCCACGATATTAGCCAAGAAAACCATTTATTTTAAAGAACAACATCGACAATAAGATATAACAATGACATATCATATTACACACTTGTTAGAAATATGAAATAGATGAATAACCAAGATCTTTCTATAAGAGAAATAAGCTATAGAACTATAAATGAAATAACACAATTACAAACCTAAAATTCCAATAGATGTGCAAATGTCAAGATGACAAGATTGCATTAGGATCTCAAAGAAAACTATAGAAAAATGATTGTGCATGCATCAATGTACATGTAAACCAAAGTATGCAACAATGAATATGCTAGAGTATGCAAATACAAGATAGATAGTGAATTTATACAAAACTATAGAGAGGATGGAGGTGGAAAATCAACCAATACGAATTGACCACCAATATTAAATAAAGTGATGAAAAAGGTAAATGCTCCACCTTTTACGGATGAAGACACCTCATCATATCATTTCCTAGTTATTAAATAATAAAATCACTTTATTATCCTAAGAAAGATCAATAAAAGTGTAGTAAAATCTTAGGACTAAGGGAAAATAAATTATCCCATTAGAAAAATAAAATCTACACCAATACCCCCCCTAAGTGCAGCTTAGAAGGATGTAAAATATGATAGGTCCCAACAAATGAGGCCATGTTAGGTACCCATGTACATATAAAATTTCCCCCAAAGAAGAATAACCCCCCTCCCACAAAATAGAAGTATGCCCCCCCCATAATAGAGAGAGAAATAAAGTAGAAGGACAAAGAAGCCTCCCCCAAAGAGATCTAATGGTAGATGCCCAAATTGGATGTAGAAGATGGTCCATGATCATCGAACAACATTCCTCCCCTTAGGAAGAAACAAAACCAAATGTTTATGCAAGCTATATCCCCTCTCCTAAAATGAATGTGTAGGAAGAAAACTCAAAATGTATAAAGTCTCTGAACTTGGCTCAAGTATTTCCATATCAATGTTGAAGGCTCTCACAATCAAATCAGGCATTCTAGGCCACACTAATGAAAATAAAAACTCAAAATCTCATAGAGACTAATATGTAAAACATAATCCAAAGCAGGGAAAATTTTAAGAAACCCCCCCCCCTTGGCGAAGGTGTAAAATCCTAGCGAATCTTGTATACTTCCTAATAAAAATATTAATTTTAGTGGCGATTTTTTTTGTTTTTCATGGAAAAAAATAATGTTCATTGGCGAATCTTTTTTAATCGCTAGAAGTCTATGGAAAATCCTGGCGAAATGCAAAAATTCTAAAACCACTAAAAATTTTCCATTGGCGATTAAAATCTATTTTCGAAGCAGTAAAATATTTCGATTGGCGAATTAAACTTGTTTTCAAACCAAAAAAAATAATTTTGTTGGCGATTAAAAAATAAAATTCATTGGTGAATTAAACCTATTTTCAAATGATTAAGAAAAAAACATTGGCGAATTAAACATAATATCAAACTAATAAAAAAAATGCATGAAAATAAAAATTATTTGCCTCATTGTTTTCATCAACCATCCAAAAATCACCTACCGCTATAATAGTTTTTTTCAAAAAAGCATCTTAACATGCTTCATAACAGAAAAAGTAACCCTACCCAACTAAAACCAGTTCACAACTATCTGTATCTACCTTACATATTTCAACAAGCCAAAAAATTAGTACTAGTCTTGCATTAATTTTGCAAAAACTAGCAATTCAACTAGTGCTACCCATTTCATAACCAACTTTCCTTGTTGCTTTGCCTTTCATCTTCCGCTTCCTCACATTCTGTCCTTTTTCTTTCATACATTTTTCCTCCGCTTTCACCTATGCTTCTATGTGCTCTACCTTTGCTTTTGCCTGTGCTATAATTGCTTCCACCTTCATCAACTCTATAAAGAGCTTCAATGCTTGCCATCCTAACCTTGCTTCTTCCCTTCATCGATTTTTAATCTCATCCTCCGGCCAATGCATGAAAGGGATGCATCCTTCTGCCGCTTCTAGTTCCACATTTTCAAAGCCTTCCCAGATGTCGAAACCTTCACCTAGAACTGCCCATTCAAGTATTAATTTTAATCCTTCCAAGAAATATCGATGCACAATCATCTCCATCACTTCTCTCACTGTGCTTGTTGATTCCCCCAAGTCCAAACCCCATGCTATAATCAAGGAGTATACATCCATGTTAGTTATGTATCTATGCCTCATATTTCTAAAGGATTTCCCCAAAATCATCCGCACACTTTGTACCAACCTCCCATTAGTGAATAAAAATATACCCATTAATCTTTTGTCAGAAGCTTCACCATAAAACGGGTTTAATTGCCTCCTCAAACGCAGAGTGAAGTTGGCCTCCATTTGAAAACTGTTGCAGCTACACCGCCACCACCACCACTCTTCCAAACTTTCTGTGTGCCTTTTTCTCCATGCCAAACTCTATTATTAACTTTTCTAATTGAGGGCCAAGAGATAATAATTTTCCAAACTCCACACATACCGATCTTAATTACCCATCGATCCTTCAGTCATGTCCACTTGCTAAAATCTGCCAACAATCTTCACTTCATAAATGCACTGCCCTTGCCACCTTTCCTATCTTAATTCACTAAAGTCAGGGTTTTGGTGCTTTTCCTAACCTTAGTTGCCACCTTTCCTATCTTAATTCACCAAAGTTGGGGTTTTGGTGCTTTTCCTAACCTTAGTTGCAAGTCTTTCTTGGTCATATTTGTAGTCGGTGGGTCAAAGGTTTTGAAAACTTTGAAACTTCAGACTTTGGTTCTAAGGTTCCAAATTACAGCGATCATGCAACATTATGGACCACGACCATTCAATGAATTTCTGATGGATGGTTGTAGTTGCATTCCAGAAGTATATCTCTCAAGCACTAGATTTGTGAATTGAAACCTCTGAAATTACACTAGAACCATTAAATATTTTACCGTTTAAATATTGGAGCTCTTGTTTACCGTTTAAATACATTATGCAAAATTGCTTAAAACACCAAGTTTCACTAATGAATACCATGATATTTATGATCCTGAAACCTATGGTAGGCATACCTCAAAACTTAGATTTTCATCTCAGAATAAGGCTTCAAAGCAAATGCAAGTTAATAATTTCAGTGCACCATGGGTAAGTGGATTAGGGCGCATGATGTTATATGAGGTTTTCCCTTGCCCAGAATTTATCATGGTTTGTGCCCTAAATTATGATGATAACAAAAGAGTAATTGTTAATAAAGATAGCAAAGAAGAATTGTTATCCATTAATGTAGAAGAACTTGGAAAAGTGTTGGCCTTGGGGTTTACAACTGAAGAATTTGGAAATGTCCACATTGACCTAGAAAAGCTTGCTAGTGATTATGAAGCAGTGGATGAAAAGGAGAAAAATTCTTTCTTAAATAGAATAGTTCAAGATAGAAACAAATTGAAAGGTGATCATAAGCCTCCTTATGATTTAGATATTTTTAAACCATGGGCTCAAGATACTATTTTCATGCTAGCATTTTTCCTCGAACTGGATAGCAATTTGGAAGTGGGTACAAGCCTCCTTGAAATGGTATATAATATTCATTATCATGTTCCACACATGTCAAATATAATTTTATTGGGCACATTGTAGAATCCATGCATAAACAATTTTTAATGATTAAAGGAGGTTCCACCAAGACATTTAGGTTCACAACCTACTTGTGCTATCTTTTTCTATTCAAATTTAGAGGAATGTTTCAGACCAACAAGCTTAAGATTCAGCCCTATAGCAATGCTGAGGAAAAGAAAATGGAGGGTGCTGTCACAATAGTGGTTTACAATTCCTAAGAGGAATGGATTTTAGCTGAAATCACATATTTTTAGAAAATATAATGATTTGAGCCTTTAAAAGTTCTATTTTAAGGATTCCAATTGAAGAGGGTTTGATCAAATCACCTTAGATCAAACCCCCTTGGATAGAACCTCACTAGTTTTAAACCATACCTATAAATGCGTCTCCTTTACACCTATCACAATGCTGATAAAAAATTACTTTTGATTTAGCTTTTGGGGGATCAAATGAATTCATTTAAAATTTATTTCAAATGATTATGGTATTCCTCAGAACAAGCTATCCAATGAATATAATTTTAATATATTTTGGTTTTGTTATGCATTTGTTTTTTAAGTTTTATTAAACATAGGTTTTTCATCGAAAATGAATTTCTTTATTCTTCACATGTGGAAAAATAGAAGATTATCAAAAAAAATTTGAAAAATATGAGTGCACCAGATATTGAAGTCCTTGATCCAACAAAAAAAAAAAAAATTTGACATATAAAAAAAAAGTTATGCGTTATACGGTCGCTGTGTCTAAATTGTAATTCATTTGACTTTGAAACTTGATTAAGGAAAAAATATTCAATAAAAAACTATCTAACTAAGTGGAAGCACTAGATATCAGAGTTAAAATATAAATTTGAAAGAATTATAATTTTATCCTTCATGGAAAAAATTTAATTTTATACACTGTTTAAAAATGTTTTCTAAAAAAATCAATTTTCGTGGGAGATAGAAAAATTTTTGATTATTTTCTACAAATTTGATGAGACTCTAGTTTACACCATGCGCTATAGGTGCCCGAATGTGAAGATTTAGTTAAAAATAATAATTTCAGTGTCCAGTTTGGCCAAAAATTGTAAACCACTATTATGGGATCACCCTGGATCCACTTCTAGTATATGAATGGACCACTGTGATAAGGATGCATGATTCTCGAAAGAACTATAGTCATTTTGTAGACTACTTTTTGGCTCCATTGCATCAAGAAATTACAAATACTCGAATGCCTAGATTGCCTATGTCATGTAGAAACTGTATTCAACTAGGAAAATAAATACAATTGGTTGGTACTTAATGGAAGAATATACTGTGCTAAGATTTTATGGATCAAAGTACAACCATACAAACTTCCAATACATGTGACAGAAAGGGTTTTTGCTTTGGAATATGTAAGGTAGATGCAGAGTACTGATGAAAGACACTTTACCAGTCAGGGAAAGAAGACCTTATTTCCTTCTTTACTTTTTCATGTGGAGGGATCACATTCGAGAGAAAAGCATTTAGTGTGGCACATGATCTTTTGAAAAAAAATTATTTTGACGTTATCTGTCACTAGCAGTATGATCCATGTGACACCATTAAATCAATGATTGTGCTCAATAAGAATGTTGGAAGTAGAATTCAACATCAAAGTAAACCCTTGCTTGAAAACTTGAGAAACAAGGATTCTTGGGATGAGGTTAAAGTAGCAATGGAGAAAAGTGTTGCTGAGAATGGTATTTCTTTTAGACAATTGTTAGCAGAAATTATGGCATTGCATCGAAAGACAATTAGGAGGTACAACTTTTATGAAAAAAGTCATAAACCATCTAGTAGAGTAAAAATGCCAAATTCTCTAGAGAAGGAAGTTACAGAAAAAAAAATTAGTCACGATCAAAAATTACTACCTTTTGGTATATGAGGAAGGAGCTAGGTGATCCAAGAGCTCTTGCAAAGTATGGAGATAACGAAGATCTTGAGTTTAGAAAATTATGGAATATAGAGCATCTAGATAAATGAGAAGATGAAGAAAGTGATGATGAATCTAATGATGATAGGGAAGAAGAAAGCCATGTCAATTTCAAACTTGGTTTAAGTGAGGCCACAAAAGAAGCATTTACTACAGGAGCAGCCATAGCTAAAAAATGGGTTATGAAGGTGGTCCTTTGGGGTCCCAAAGACAAGGCCCTTGGATGGTAACAGATGTAGAGCATAGAAAACCAATTGATAAATCTGGCCTTGGGGTTGGAGGTGAAAAAGTAGACCTAGGGTATACAAGTCAATTTGTTAGAGCTTCAAGTTCAAATCCTCATCCTCATGGTCAAACACAATCACAGCTAGGAAATGCCCATGGTGTAGGGCTTAGTGCAACTAGCACTACCTCTAGTGGCGATGGTATGGGTAGTAGTACTAGTAGTGCTCAACATGTGCTACAACAGAAAATTACACACAAGAGGACAACAACACAATATACCACAGAAACACCAAGTGATCAAGGCATATAGAAGAGGCAAAGGATTTTGACAGGTCCAACTCCAAGTCACACTATGAGTGGATCCACCACAAAGATTTATTTCCAGCCACTCCCCCAATGCCAGTTAGTCTGGCTGCGACATCATTAGCAACTGCAAGTACTTCTATTCCTTCACCATTCAAGCATTCCATTGTTCCTGCATCCTTGGGTTTTGATTACATTAAAGAGTTTAAAAAGAAATTAGAATTGAATAAAAAAGAAAAGAAGCAACTGATGGAGAGTGTGTCTACTCTAACTTCAGAGCCTATAACAACCATGGTATTACCCACATTTGACACAAGTAAAGAAATCATGGAGTACACAATTCTTGTTCCCACAGTTCAAAACAAACCAGCAAATTAGATGGCTCCATCTAAATTTGAGGTGAACAATTTTCAATTAGATTTTTCTGGACTCAGAAATACTGACAAAATTAATGTATCAAAGAAGAACAATGAATTGGTGTACACATCATTGCTAAAGCAAGATAGAGACAAAAAAAGGTTGTAGACTCAAACTGAAAAGTTACAGGAAGACCTAGCAAATGAGAAAGCAAAGAGGAAAGCAACAAATAACAAGAGCAATGAATTAGAAATAAAAAATTAAAAAATTTGCCTCTACATTAACAAGCAAAGAGGATAAGCAGAATGAGACTGCAATGAATGAACTGAAGCAAAGGCTAGATGAGAGCAACAAGAAATATGATGAGGAAAAATCCACTTCAAAAAAATTAAGACTAAGCATTGCAAATGGAAATGCACAATGGGAACAAAAATTGGAGGAGAGAAAAAGAAATGAAAGATTGGAGGCAGAGCTGGTGGAAGCAAAAAATGAAATTAAGTCTTGTCAAAATAAGTTATCTGCATTTTGTAGAGAAACAATGAGGCATATGAAACAAAAGATCTAGGATGAAATAATGTAGGGGATTGATCATTTGTGTGACATGTTTCAATTGATTGATGTTGTCAGACAACATCATAATAAGCTCAACAAATATTTAATGGACAACAAAAATGTGTTGGCATTAGAGAAATTAGCAAATCAAATTCAACAAACAGTCTACAAAGCCAGTGACAATGTTTTGAAATCAAAAGGGATTACTAATTGGCTTGCTACATCAATGACATTGTCATCTGTCATTGAAATGTGTTTGAGAATGCGTGAAATAGAGAAATATTTGCATTTGGCTACAGACAAGATGAAGAAGGTGGATGAAAAGGTAAGGAACTTCATAGAGCTTGGTTTTCCAGAGGCTTTTGACACAAATGAGTGATTCATTGGAAAGAATTATTTCAGAAAGAAGATGGAGGATGCAAGGAAGGTTGATTTGGACTAGTTTCCTTAGAACCCAAATGTGGTGACCTATTTGGATTCCATCAAACCATTGCTAACCCTGAATGCAAAATTGACTGAAGAATCCAAGACAAGTTCCAATTTGAATCATGAATTGTTAACAAATCTTCAAGTCAAACAACATCAGTTAGAACAAATGATAATTCCAACACTTGAAGAGTGGAAATTGCTAGAAAAGGTGATGCAGTGATTTAATTTTTGATAATATGAGTTTCCAAGTTCCAACTCAACTCTATGCAGAGTTGTCTTTGAGCAAGATTTTGCATTGCCAATGCCTCTATGTATTCCTTCATGTGATAATCAATTTAAAAGCTCAAATATAGACTTTCGTAATGTGTTGATGTTCAATTATCAATATTATTTATTATATCATTTGAAGAAAAATTCTGGTAGTGGTTTCAACTTCTAGATACGCTTTAAACGATTGTTGATGTTCATTGTTGTATATTCTACTAATACTATTGTTAATATGTTATTAATCTAATAAGCATTGAGTTGAGTGATGAATCATTGAGTACATGCTTAAGTTTTACTTTTAACACAATTAAAATATGAACTATAAGGTGATTTTAATTCCAGACATCCATAATCTTAGTGAAATTGCATTACAATTCACACATCAATACTCAATCTCCATGACTACTTAGCATATCCACTAAACATTTATATTAATTCATGTCATGGATTATCTATTATTGGAATTGGAATGATGGATTTTTGGTTAGTTTCATTGTTGTGGTTACTATCACTCAAAGTCATGGTTTTGGTGTTTTTCCTAACCTTAGTCACTAGTCCTCATAGTTTTATAACCTTGTCCTAAAGCTCTAAATTTTCATAACTTTTTGATTCCCTGACTTGGTTGATAGTTCACTTTTTTGAGCTGCAAGTCTTTCTTGGTCATCTTTCTAGTCGATGGGTCAAAGGTTTGGAAAAATTTGAAACTTCAAACTTTGGTTCTAAGTTTCCAAGTTTCAATGACCACGCAACATTATGGACTTATTTTTCCTTAACCTTTCAAAGGCACCGTCATTTGACACCTCATTGAATGCTATGTATGGACTAATGTAAAATATAAAATATCACAATTTCATGGAATACAATATAAAATATAAAATACAAAATATCACAATTTCATGGAATACAACATAAAATATCATCAACTACAGTTTGACTTTGGAATATGATTCATGAAGTGCAATATAAAATAAAATATCATGAAGTGCAATGATTCACAATTTCATTGAATACAATATAAAATATCATCAACTATAGTATGCAACAATGGAAACTGATCCTAGGATCCATGAAGTGCAGTATAAATACCTAAAAGCTGCTAATTCTCTTCCATTTCCCAAACGGACTCGGGGTCCTCAAACTGACATTCATCATTAGATAAAGTAAAAGAGTCATCTTCAACTTGATTCCAAGTCTGCTCTTCATTTTCTTCGGCCCGTGTCTCAAATTCAACATTCATTGTGTCATTTTTGTCAATGTCATTTGTCTGAGTTCCATTGCTACTGCCACTGCCACTAGTACCAGCCTTTGGAATTGGAGTGTTGCACAACCCGGTCCCTCTTCCTTCACATGTGGACCTCCAGATTGCGAGTGCCCTTTCAAAAGGAATTTTTTTGACATTATATGCAGTTCCTTTCATCCTCAAGCAATTTTCCAAATTCTTGTCTAGTTTGTTTCTTAACTTTGATTTCAAAAACCCCAATGTATTGAAAACTCTCTCATCCTCCGCTAACCCCAATATCATTGTTTGACATAAATCAGCAAGTTTGAAATATTCTGATATTGAACCACACAATATTTCACTCTAACCTAAGTTTTTCCAAACCTTTTTTATTGATCCTAGTTCAAAGGCCTTATCCTTTCCCATGGATTTATGTTGGTCCTCCATAGCTGTTGCAAAACTCCTACATTATTTTCTAAGCTTAGCTTCATCTAAAATTCCTTCTATTTTCTACTCATTGTATGTTATAGTTTTCAAAAATTGTTCGATCAAGATTTTTACCTAAGAATGAAAATATTTTGGGTTATCTCAGTTTTCCCAAAATTGAGGATACACAATACTCATGGCTTCAAGTATTTCACACTGAGGGAATCTTTCATGAATCTCTAAGGAAATATATTTTGTAATTTCCTTCAAATTATCACCAATAGATTTAATAATGCCTTTAAAATCTTCCTCGTTAACAACTACTTCTTTGCTAGAGTGCCTGGTTGTCTTACATTGGTACATTTGTATCTCATATCCACATACATGGATACATAAGTGCTTGCTTGCATTAAATTGTAAATAATTATCAGGATCATTCAAATCGGTAATTTTCTACCACATGAAATAATTTGCACCATCTTGTGTTAGATATAGATATAGATGATTGAGGTCCAAGCATGTATGTTTATGTAGATTGGCATATTTATTAATATACATAGTTCTTTCTTGGGCTTTCTTCACAAGCTCGTTCATCACATCCAGCATGGGGAGAAGACTAGTTAAAGTCAAGAGTGTCTCTATATCACTTAACCTATGTAAGAGGTCAGGAGCTTTGTCTATTGTGTTGGGGTTTTCGTTCATCACTCCAATCAAGGATTGATATTCTAAAAGAACTCATTATGTTGGTCCATGCGGGGAGATCCTTCTGGTATTGACATCCTTGAGAAGCTTGTTTCCTGGTGTTATTGGACCTTAGAAAAATTCTAAAATTCTGTGAAACGTTTAGGACTCGGCAGAAGTATGTGTGGATCTCACGGACTAGATTTTTGACTTTTGATACTGTAGGAAACTTGCTTACAATTTTGAATGCTAAATTCATTATGTGGGTCATGCAATGAATTCCAAGCATGTATGGTGCACAAGTAGTTTGTAACTTTGTGCAAACACCGGTTCTTTAACCTTACATCACTGCAACTCCATTAACTCCTACACACACCAACTTTTTTGCAATTTTCAACTCATCCATACTTGCAATTTCATTCAAAGATTTATTGACTAGTTCAAATATATTTTGTGACGTTGAACTATCATTCATTTTATGAACACAAAGAAGATGAGCTTGGAAAACATGTTGTTGTACAGTATACAAATGCATACAGACCCAAGAAGAATTGTCTACCGCAGTAACTTCATCTAAAGATAATGTAATGAAATTTGACTCTTATTTTATCCTGTAAATCTTCCTTTTCCACTGCAGCAAGATAGTTTTCCCATTCCCATCCAGCGTTTACTAACCAATGTGAGTAGGGATAGTGAGGAACATTCAAATAAGATAATAAACCAAAATATTTTGGGTAGTCTGTCATAGGATGCCCTCTGGACAAAATATGAAAAACAACACTCATCTGAACAGTTTTTGACAAATTTGCTGCTTCCATTGCTTTTCCAAATTGAGCCTCAAGTGTACCTTTACATGCAGCAAGCTTCAACATTTTTTGGTGATGCTCTTCATAATCCATAGCATACCTAACATGAAGACATTCTTCCTTTGATTTCCATCATATGACTGATTGTTCCTTTTCGTCTATGATTTTTTTTTCATAAACTTTACCGATATGCTTTTCTATAGTGTCAATCTTTAGCTGCAACGTCTTGTCTCTTCCACATTTCCAAGTACAAATCATACATCTAGCCAATTTTTCATTTTCAATATCATTTGCTTTCCCCACTAGTTCAATGAATAGGTACTTTGACAACCAACCAAGTTGAAAATTCCTTATCATTTCCTACTCGCGCCCCCTTTTGGTTTATTTTTCCTTTTCTTTCTACCAACATCATCATCCTCATCCAAGTCAATTATCTCATTCTAGCTCACCGGGCCCAGGGTATCCCTTGGAACATCTTTTGTGGTATTGCCATCCTGATTTGATACATTTTGATTTAAATCAATCACAATCTCAACTTGACCTTTCGGTGGTAGTGAGGTATTATGAATGCTACCAATATTTGGTGGAAGAGTTGATGATGTAGCTCCATCTTAACCTAATGGATCAGAAGCTTTGGAAATTCCAAAGTAATACTATATGGTGTACATCAAAGTTTTTTGCATTTTGATAGCCTCCCAGTTTCACCACCTTGAGGAGCAACAAGAGTCTCTTCACCACCCTAAGGAGCCTGAGGAGCCTAAGGAGCGATAGGAGTCTCTTCACCACCCTGAGGAGCGGTAGGAGCCTTACCACCCTAAGGAGTGGAAGGAGTTTGAGGAGCGGTAGGAGCCTTACCCTTACTGCTCGAGTCACTCGACATATTGATCTCTGATTCGCTCGACATATTCATCTCTCACTTCGAATAAAAACTAGAAAAAAATGTCTTCTTGTTTAAGGACAGAGAATAATAATATAGATCACATTCCCTACTCAATATCATCTTTAAGATTGAAGCAAGAATGGAAAAGAGATAAAGAAAAATTATTATTATAACTAGTAACACTATGAAGAAATGAGATCACTCACATTTAAGTCTACATTTTCGGCTTTCACTGACTTCCGAATCAAGAAGTAGAACCTCAAAACTGAACAAAATGTGTAATAATAAATGACACTTTCAAATTTATTTATATCAATCCATGATTCCATATTTGGAGAATTCCACAAGATTTTTAAATGGTATATTAAAAATTTGGCGAATCTTGTGTGCTTATATAACAATACGTTGTAATTTTCAAGGTGAAATGTGTCCTCAAATGTAATTATTTTTTAATGTTATTGGCGAAATAGGTCCTCATAAGCAACTATTTATAAATTTTAATTGGAAAAATGGGTCTTCACAAGCAACTATTTGTAAATTTTAATTGGCGAAATGGGTCCTAATAGAATGTTGTTTTAATAGTATTGGCCAATATGTAGGTGTTTTATTAAATGCTTTTGGGATTCCAAGCAAAAATATTAGTCAATCCAATTGAAATGTGTAGTTTGAAAATGGTGAATTTTTTGCTTAAATATTCCTCATAAAAAACTCTTTGGCAAATGGACATGCATTGGACCTATAGTTCATAAAATCTAGGCAATTTGGACACCCTGTTGGGTGCGAGAAATTCTCCAATTGGCAAAGATTCACCACTATTTAGTTTTCCCTGATCCAAAGACTCAAGTATCTTCTCTAAAGATGTCTCCTTCAAATTTTGATGCAAGTCATCCACAATTATTTGTGATGGCCTTAGACAATGAATGAGTTATGATTATAAGAAATTATTTTATAAATCCACAATTATTTCTACACAACATGTTGAATTTATAAATTATAATAGGGGAAAATTATTATCTGAAGAATTACAACTCCACCTTTGAAGTCTAAATTTTTTGTCCCTCCTTGACTAATATTCTCTTGCTAGAATCTCATATACAAATAATGTGATATGTTAGAGTTTTTTGCATGCAATATTCTTAGGTAGTTTCTTTTCGAGCAATCTAGGCATTAAAATTATGTTTAACAAAATATCAAATGGTTTTTTTCATTTCACACTCAAATGTTTTTAAACCTTATATTTTTTAAATTGTTAAAAGATGGAAACATAATAAAATTAAATCACAAGTGAAAATTTACAACTAGCAAATATATCCATAATCAAGATTAGAAAATCTAATGACTAGTTCTCATTTCTAATGGGAAAGTGTGTAGCATTAACAAATGGTGAAAAATGGGGGGCCATGAACAATGTAGGATAGTTAGTGTTTCCTATGTGCTAGATAAAAAAAATCAATTGTCAGTTATTTGGTGTTGACTTGGATCCCTCTTTGAGTTATGCATAGCTAGTTCACCTAAATCTTGGAATGTGTTATGTCCTTAACCTATAGTGTGCATGAGGATATGTGTAGCCAAGTTTTGGCTAGCATAACTATTAATTAAGATATATGATCATTTAAATAGTCTTATATTAGTAGTTAGATTGGCCTAGTGTATATCATGGTACATATAGGAGGTAGTGATAAGTTTGAACTATCATCATACTATTTATTTTATTCTTTTTAAATACTATTAGAGGTATCCTCCTTGAAGTGGCTTAATTTATGAGGTATCCTCCTTGAAATAGCTTGTTTTTATCAGTTATATGTACCATATTTCCTATTATATTCTTCCCTTGGGTAAGTGCACCAAGTTGTAACACAAAATGGCTCTTAAGATGCCACTTTTTTTCTAAAATTAGCAAAGTCTGATGTTCACGAGAAAATGAATATAGTTATGCTCAAATTTTGAAAATGCAATAAGAACAATAGTTGTAGTGCTCCAAATCTACTTTCTAAGCTTTTCTTTTTTTAAATAATGAAGATTAAGGGTTTGAAAAAGGCGGGCCACCAAAAGCGGTTATGTTTTTATCAAAAAAGTAGCATAGCATCTATTGTGGCCTCCCTAAAAAGTTAAATATTTTTTAGAATTTCAAAAATCCGAACGATGAGAAATTAGCTAATACCATGTAGTTGATCCCACTTTTTTGGCTAGTTTTTTAATGAATATGTAATATTTTATGAATTTTCAAAGTGGACACATCTTGAAAAGCTAAAATTTGAGTGTGCTCCCCCCTAATTCTTTTGAAAACTAACTGAAAAATCAAAAAAAAAAAAATCATCATGTGTAGAATGGAGTCTAGTTTATAAAAATATATTTTTTTTCAAAATCGATGAACGAGTAAAAAATTATACCAAAACTAGCACATGTTGGTTTTTGAAAAAAATGGAGGCACTAACAAGAGAAGTTATAGATGAAAACCTTAACATAATCAAAATGTTGAAAAAAATATATCGTTATATAGGTAAGAGAGCCTAACGTCATCACGGTTTTTTATAAACTTGTTTTAAAAGACGTGCAAACCTGACGATTAGCACAACCAAAAACATGTGAAATTTTGTTACACTTTCACACAATCACATCCTTGGCATGGAATGGTTGTCCAACCCTTTGGATTGGATGCCCAAGGAAAAATCCAACCCTTTGGGTTGGTATTTCCCAATGCAACTCATTTTGCAAGTGCCAAATTTTGCGCTCACCAAATGTGAAACATGACTTTTTGGAATGCTAAATTCTTGAACTCTTTCTTTTTTCTTTGTATTTTTCAGTTTCTTTGCGATGAAAACTATATACATATGGACATTTAATTTCTTATACTTTAAGTTATATTTCATGTATATAGTTTCAGGATGTTTGAGAGTGCTTTCAGATCTCTTGAAGTTATAATGCAAATTCTAGTTTTGGAAGATTTTATAATTTTTCAGACATTCAAATTTTAGTAATTAGCATGTCAAATTTCAGCAATAAGGAGGTCAAATTTTAGTAATCAAAAAGTTGTATCATCTTTCTCTCTCTCTCTATCTCACTCATTTTCATCTCTTATGTTGTAGATCTCTCTCTATCTCCATCCCTTTATCTGACTCTCTCTCCCTTGAGCTCAAGAA
>VDFB02037175.1:44119-54126 GCA_007258455.2 Sequoia sempervirens
TCTCTACTTCTCTCTCTACTCTCTTTCTCTCTATCTCACCTCTCTCTCCACACCCATCCCCCCTCCCTCCTCTCTCTTAATCTCACCTCTCTATCACCTCTCTCTCCCTCCCTCCTTACCTCTCCTTCCCTCTCTACTTCTCTCTATCTTTCCCTCACTCTCTCTACCTACCTCACTCTCTATTTATATCTCTCTCCATCCCTACCTCTCCTTCCATCTCTCCTTCCCTCTCTACTTCTCTCTACCTACCTTTCCCTCTATACCTCATTCTCTCTCCCTCCCTCCCTTCTTCCCTCTCTCAATATATCCACCTTCATCCTTCTCTCTCTCACTTCTCCATCCCTTCCTCTATCTCTATCCTTCCCTCCCCCTCTCTCTCCCCCCTCTTTTTATCTCTCATATCCCTCTCTACCCCCTCTCTCTCCTCTCTCTCTACCTACCTCTCTCTCTCTCTATCTCTCCCTCCCTACTATCTATCTCAACTATATTTCTTTACCTCTCCCTCTCTCTTTGTTTCTCTTCCTCCCTCCATACCTACCTCTCCCTCCCTCTCTACTTCTCTCTATCTCCCATCTCCCTCTATAACTCCATACCACTCTTTCTCTACCTATATCTCCCCTCCCCCTCTCTCTCCCTCCCTTCTCTCTCTATCTCTTTATTTATCTCTATTTGATGTGCACCACGATGTGATACAAAAAGAGGAGGAAGGTGGGGAGATTGAGAGAGAGAGGGAAGGAGGGAGGGAGAGGTAGAGATGGAGAGAGGTAGAGAGAAAGAGGGGAAAGTGAGAGATAAAGAGGAGAGGGATATATATATATATATATATATAGAGAGAGAGAGAGAGAAAGAGGGGAGAGGGAAGGAGAAGTGAGAGAGAAGTGGAGAGAGGAGGAAGGTGGAGAGATTGATGGAAGAAGGGAGAGAGAGAGAGAGAGAGAGAGAGAGAGAGAGAGAGAGAGAGAGAGAGAGAGAGAGAGAGAGAGAGAGAGAGAGAGAGAGAGAGAGAGAGAGAGATCTTGAGAGAGGTAGGGTGTGAGAGAGTGAGATAGAGAGAAGCAGGATAAGTGCGTGAAGAGGGGAGGAAGATAGAAAATAGAGAGGAAGGAGAAGAGGAGGGAGATAGGAAAGGATGGAAGAAAAGGTGAATGTGAGGATGGAGAGAGGGAGGGAAGGACATGAAAGAGATGGGATAGAAAGTGAGCAAGGAAGGAGATAGAGAGAGAACAGATGGAGAGAGAGAGAGAGGGAGAGAGAAACAAAGGAAGATGAGGTACATAGAAGAGGGAAGGGGAGATAGAAGTAGGAGGAGAGTAGAAAGGAGGAGAGAAAAATAGATAGAGAGGAGGGAAGAGGAGATAGATATCTAGAGAGGTGAGATAGAGAAGTCTGAAGAGAGAAACTTGGGGAAGGAGGAGGGAGAAAAGAATTTTCTAGGAATGAGTTAGATAGAGAAGTGACTTTGAAACAGTGGGAGAGAGAAGAAGAGAGAGAAGAGAGAAGAGGAGGAGGAGGAGGAGGAGGAGGGAGGGAGGGAGGGAGAGGTAGGGATCTAGATATGTAGAGAGGTGAGATAGAGAGAGTAGAGAGGGAAGGAGAGAGAGAGAGAGAGACATAAAGAGAGATAGAGAGATAGAGAGAGAAACAGAGAGACAAAGAGAGATAGAGAGAGAGGGTAGGAGGAAGGGAGGGAGGGAAATAGAGAGTAGAGATGGAAGGAGTTAGAGAGATGAATATGGATAGGTAGAGAGGTAGTTCTTAAGCTCAAGGAAAAGAGAGTCAGATAAAGGGATGGATATATATATAGAGAGAGAGGGGTCTAGATTATAAGAGATAAACAATGAGCGAGATAGAGAGAGAAAAATGATACAACTTGTTGATTACTAAAATTTGACCTCCTAATTACTAAAATTTGACATGTTGATTACTAAAATTTGACTAAGTCTAAAAAATTATAAGATCTTCCAAAAAATAGAATTTACATTATAACTCTAAGAGATCTGAAACCTCTCAAACATCCTGAAACTACATACATGAAATATAACTTAAAGTGTAAAAAATTAAATTTCCATATGTAAATGTTTATTTCATGTATATAGTTTCCTTGGTAAGGAAAGACAAAGACAAAGAAAAAAGAAAGAGCAAAAAAATTCATGCTTCACATTTGGTGAGCACCAAATTTGGCTCTCACCAAATGATACAATTTATTTGGATGGTTCCAAATTTTGCGCTCGCAAAATGATGCACTTCATTTGGTTGGTGCCATATTCATCACTCGCCAAATGATGCACTTGATTTGGCTCTCACCAAATGATACAATTTATTTGGATGGTTCCAAATTTTGTACTCGCAAAATGATGCACTTCATTTGGTTGGTGCCATATTCAGCACTCGCCAAATGATGCACTTCATTTGGCTAGTGCCAAATTCAGCACTCGCCAAATGATGCACTTCATTTGGCTAGTGCCAAATTTGGTGCTCGCCAAATGATGCACTTCATTTGGCTAGCACCAAATTTGGCACTCGCTGAATGAGTTGAATTTTGAAAGACCAAGCCTTGGGCTCAGTCACCCAAGCCATTTGGAAAGTGCCAAATTTGGTGCTAGCCAAATGGTCATTTTGGGTGAAAAGAAAAGTGGCATCTTTTTTGTGTCACAACTTGGTGCACTTACCCTCTTGTGTAATTTATTTCATTATAGAATAATTGGCTTCTTGGAACTTGTGTTAATCACTAACTATAATATTTCTATTAGGAGAAAGTTAAATTCAATAGACCTATTTGAATGTCATGATTATTCAAATTTGAGTTGGTTCAAATTCTATATAGTTCCTAAGTTGGTAGAGGCTCTATGAGGGTCTTTCAAAGAACATGTTGAGCACTAATTTATTGTTTGTTATTTGGGTAGCTAGGAAGTGAATGAATATTGGTCAATTCCCATGCTAATAATAATTTTTTTTTAAATGAACATATTCCCCTATTGTCAAAGAAATTTGAATTAAGGAATATTTTTTGAGTAAAAAGAATATAAACTTTTATAAGAGATTGTCACAATAACTTTTATAAATAATAATTTTGGAATGATAGTTGCATCTAAATCAAGAATGTGATTTCACCCTTAAGGAGATTAGAAATATAATTTCATTTGGAAATCCCTAGTTGATGAGAAACTAAATTCCTTAATTTAGGATTTTTTTGAAGTTAGGGTTATTCTCTAAGAAAATAATTGAATGTATAGAATATATGTAGGAATTAAGTTTGATTTTCCTTGGTCTTGTTGAAGATTATATTGATTCCCTTGAACAAGGACTTCTATATATTGTAAAGTCAACTCAAGTTTCTAAAGATTGTAGAAACTAGAGCAATAATTTTTTTGTAGTAAGAAAGTATGCTTTTTTATTAAAGGGAAAACAGGTTTTGAAGGGACCCGAAACCCTTTACAAAAAGGATGTTGCTAAAGAAAAATCCAAAAGAAGAAAACAATCAACCATCAACATACCATCAAAAATTCATACAAAAAACAAAAAGTAGCCTATTGTAAATCTTTAAGAATCTCAGTTGCTTCTAAGTCATGTGTGATCATACAGTTGTGAGGCTCAACAACCTCCAACAAATTGTTTTTCGACTATCCATGGGTATCTTAGAGTGTCTACGGGTCTAAGTAATTAGACCCACAATAGTGGAATGTGAACCCTTTTTAAGTTTAACCAACCCAACATCACCAGCATCAACAACCTTCAATTCCCCACCCAAATCCTCATTTTCCCACTTTTTTATTTTCATTAAGGAAGCAGAGCCCTTCCACACTATTTTGGAGCGTAGTTTGGTTGACATGCACCACCTTCTCCAGGTTTTGGTGTACTTTCTCCATTTTTCCTCCAACACAGTAATACAAGGTTCAAAGTTGTTCTTCATTATGCCCAAATCCTTAGCCACCTCTTGGAGAAGCATGAACATTTTTTTATTCTCAATATATTTCCTTGCCACATCTTCATTAGAATTCTTCTCCTCGATTTTATTTTTCAAATCCCAAACTTTCACCTTAATATGATTGATCACCATAAAGAACCATTTAAACATTTTGAAATAATTGACAACACCATCCTTTGCTATACCTAGAACATCAAATATCTCCTCCCTATTATAGTTAAAAAAGATTAAGTCTATAGATTCAAGTGAAGGAGTACCCTATTCCTCATGAGAAATATCCTCATCCAAGATATTTTCCCCTTTGTCTTTCTAATTACCTTTACCATATTCTTTCATCAACTTAATTTTGGGCTTAGCATCCTTCTTCCCACCTTTAGGAGAGGGCTATGTCTTCCTTATGTGAGCCCTGGAGACATCCCCATCACAATATCCTCAACAACCCCCTCATCATGTCTAGAGTTCTTTCTGATAGTAGCAGAGGAATGTGCATTAGGCTCCAACTCTCCCTTCAAATCTTTAGGACCAGACTTCTTCCTCTTCTCCACAATGAGAGTTTTTTCCACCACATTACCCTAAGAAACCCCCTCAATAGATTTAGGTTTCTTCCTTCTAGCAGTAGAACCATGAACATTAGGCTCAATATCCTCCACACTTGTAACACTCCCTTTAACAGGTTTAGGCATCTTCCTCTTAGCAGAGGAAGAAGGCATGCATTAATTTCTAACTCCTCATCCCCTATAAAGGAGCCATTAGATTAGGAAAGTTGGGTATTTTCATATTTCTTCCAGAAGCTTTCCTTGTTTTAGGAGCATCTTCGAAAGGAGGTTTGGAGTAAATCTCCATCGACTCTCCATCATCATCCTTAGCCACCCACTCATCATCTTCCATCTTATCTCCCATCTCATAATCCAAGAGATGCTCAACATGCTAACTATTGGCCACATGGTATTAGGGGAATTTTTAGGTTCAATTGGAATAGAAAACAACTTAACACGCTCCATAATTAGTAGAATGAAACCTTCGTGCAATATAGGCGACCTATGGTTTTTCCTAAAATATTTGATACTGTATTCCATAGAGGCCAAGAGATAATAAGATAAATAGACCTTTTGCTTATGCCCAAAATGAGTCAACAAAATGAAAAGGTACTTGAAGAGTGTAGTAAACCTATTTTCCAAGGTGAAGTAGTGCATTAGAGCCTCAACAGTATCCACACAGATGGGCTTAATGGAACTCCTATTGTAGTCACCACAAGATACTTTGGCCAATTTCTCATGTGCATCCCCTTTAAAGAATAACTCCATGGCCACATCAGAAGCCTTCCTATCCTCATAAATATTTCTACCCTATGTCGACAAGCCAAAGATCTTCCCAATGAACTCCTCTGAGATGTCAAACTCAATGCCATTCACTGGAAGAGTTCAATCTTTCCAACCATATATGAATTCTTTAGAAACCTATGGGTCAAAACCATGGAGCTTTTCAATGTAACAAGTAACACCACCTTCCTTTAGAATCCTCCAAACCCTCACATTATTCTTGGTTCCTTCATAGGAAATCGGCTCCACCCTACTCCTCTCACCACCCATTTTAGAAAAAATCTAAGAATCTCAACAGTGCTAAGAAAGCCCCACCGTAGAGTAATAGAGTCTATGAAAATATCTAGAAACTCCACCAAAAGATAAGAAGAATAAGGCACAAAGAAAAACCCAAAATCCATGTAAGGGTCATTTTTATGTGACTTCTAGAAATAATGGCAATTAATGGCTAAGCCTTCTTGAAACTGTTGATATAAAATTTCATAATGAACTTGATAGCAAGGAGGAAGGGAACATTAGAGTACCATTCTCTAATCATCACATTACAAACCATCTTATGATTGTTGAATTTCATGATTTAAAATGCTCTTGACATCGAGGGGGAGGTGGTCATGTGAATCCCAAACTCTAAACCTTGAATTAACCCCTAGGTTGGAAAAGTAGTCAGCTAACTTGTTACCCTCCTGATAAATATGGGAGATATGGAAACCTTCAAAGGACTTAATAATAGAGATATAATCTCTAATTATATTTTCAATCGACTAGCTAGGGGTTGATTCTATTTCAAGCAATTTATGATGTTAAATGAATCTCCCTCTAGCCACACTTTCTTGAACCCATTAGAATGAGCCAACTTCATAGCATGGTAGGCTACAGAAGCTTCTACAAAGTGGTTTGTCTAGGTTCTAGGAAAGTCTATTAATCAGATTAGCAATTTTCATATATTTTAGTGAGTTTTTAAACTATGTCTGGATATCCTCAATAAGAATTTATAATTCATTTGAAGTTTAATAGATCAAAATTAAAATATTTATCATATATTTTGAGTTTGAAATCTTGAGTACAATTACTTTCTGGATTCATTTGTATAAAATTTATTTTGCATCAACATAATATTGAGTACAATTAGTTTTTGGATTTGATTGTGTGAAATTTATTTTGAATAAAAATTTCATATTACACTATATGATCCTTAGCTCTCTATCATCGTGATGATGGATCATAGTGTGATCTGAATGTTAATGCAAAATAAATTTTATACAATCGAATCTAGAAAGTAATTGTATTCAAGATTTCAAACTCAAAATATTTGATAAATATTTTCATTTTGATTTATTGAACTTCAAATGAATTATAAATTCTTATTGAGGATATCTATACATAGTCTAAAGATCACATTGTGATCCATCATCAGGATGATGGAGAGCTAAGGATCATCTAGTGTAATATGAAATGTTTATACAAAATAAATTTCACACAATCAAATCCAAAAACTAATTGTACTCAATATTATGGATTGTGAAAATATGATGTCTTTAGTTTGAAATCTATGAAACATAATGAAATCACTTTACATATAAAATATTGTGGTTATTCATGCTTGTCTCATTAGTTAAATTTCTCCTTACAAATTGCGCCATCTTCCGTTTTTTATTGTATAATAGCTAGTCAAACCGATATTGGTTTTCCCATTGATTTGTTTCCCTTACCAAAACAAATATTTGCATAGGGATAATACAAATTAATTGCCCTCTCTTATTTTCTCATCTTCTCCATTTTCTTTAAAATCTGATAAAATAGAGATAGTTTAGTTTCTTTTAATTAAACTTTCTTATATATTCAAGGCTTATACTCTCTAATTAAAGTTTCTATATCATTCAATTCTAATTCTAATTTGTGGATGTTTACAAATAAATGTGTTAAATGAATATAATAGAATTGTATATTTTTATTTTATGAATCTCATTTTCTAATTTATGAATCCGTTTACCTTTTAATTTCAAATATTGTGTTTTATATTTCCTTAATTCAATAAACCTCTTGATTAAAATAACAATACAACAAATATATCTATCTTTGAATGATTAAAACATACAAAAACTTAAATAACATAAACTTTAAGAAAAAATATCTTTTCTACAAACCCTAAATTGGTGCGTCAAAAGACCCACTAACAAAAACCCTAGCATTACAACTAACCAGCAACAAATACCTCCAGTCACATGTTCTACTAGATCTTAACGGTATTAAATTTCAATAGAAACTCCTTACAGACCACCACCCTCCTTTTACACCACATTACTATGAAATATATACAATTACTGTTTCTCTACATTTATTGCTGAATCAACAAATTACTTTCCTTTCTCAAACAGTCAGAATAAAATCTTTATATCAGAGCCCAAAAAATTAAAACAAGAGCTACGTTTTTCATCGAAAGCCTCACAAATTCCCATTCATCTATGCATATGCCAGATCAATGCCCTATACTATGCAAATTCACGTCTATACAAAACCATCAATGCATGCAATGAATTCCTTGACACATTGAAAATTCAGAGAAAAGCCAACCCTGAAATGTCAATCATAATTTCTCTTAAATTTTCAATATCCAACAAGTTTTCTACATTTGGATAAAAAATTTGTAGTACTTATATCGAAATTTCCGATCGCATTCCATGATCTAATTTCAAATCACATTCCGTGATCTAATCTTCAAAATAATAAAGACAAAAGATAAGAAATTCTCTATATCTATAAGGAAAAAGAAGAGCTAAAACAAAAATGGTTTCCTATCTGAACATACAAATTATCGCTGAAGTTTTGCCTCAATATACACTCTGCAAGACATGCCAGGGAAACAGTGCAATATAAACATCTCTTTACAAACTTCTGTTGATCTCTTCCTCTTCCGGGGACTGTTGGTCCGTTGTTAGAAATGGGTAGATTTGTTCTAAAACTGATGAAATCGAGACACAAGTAGTAGCAATACTCCACCTGACTAAACATGCAGATTTTTCTTTTGCTCTCTGTGGGGATAAGAAGCATTCCTCCTTTTACTTGGACCAGATGGAGGAACTCTTTTAGCCTTGGGCAACATATTCTCCACAGCAGACGCCCCAGAAGGTTTCAGACTGCCCCTTAATCTTTCAATGGGTAAAAGCTCAGCCTTGTTCTTCTGTGCATCAATGGAATCAACCCCAAGAAAAGAAACCCTAGAGGCCTCAACTCCACAGCCCATATCTGATAGCCACAATAATACCACCATGATCACAACAATGCTAAGCCTAGTCATAATTCCATACACCAGACTGAAACTCAAAAAACAACCAAATCAATCAATTAATCATTCAATGTGGTAGTAATGGTGATTGGGTCTCTTGAAAGAGATCTCTATACTTAACAACAGTAGAAGAAAATGTCATTATTCATCCATATAAATAGAAACAAAGGCTTAGAACAAATGCATTAAAAAATTGATGAATGATTGGTTTGGTTATATGTTTTGATTCAAGGTAAAGGAGAAGAGCATGGACCCGAAGATTAGTGTACTGTGCTATTGTATGTCTGCATTGTCGGCCACAATAATTGGTCGCCAAGGAAAACAGGCTATAACTTTTGCCACCAATTAAGGTAACACCACTGTCACCACTTCCTTGAAATAGATAATGGAGCCATTTTTGTCTGAACAAGGGAATTTAAAATAGTGGGTTTTTTCTTTTGGGGAAATCTATTATAATTAAAGGCATGAGCGAATCCTGTATTCATTGTCTGTTAGTATTGTCTTTGTGAAGTGTAATCTCCACTGTGGATGAAGAAGCCTGCTGCAGATATTACATAAATACTAATAGTTTTTTCTTCAATGGATTGTCTATGAGAAATAGTAGCATTTGCAGCAACTCTTGGAAATCTACAACTAGACAAACCACTTCACAAAGATAAGTCCAAAAACATTTTGCATAATGGGTAAATTATTTCATGTCATAATCTTAAATTATTAGAATGGCTTGGATTTGCTCTCACTAAGTAATGCATAACTACTTTATGGAAATAAAATGAAATTCAATTTTAGGACCCACTTTAACATTTGAAAAAACTTTATGAAGTGAATGTCAACCACGTATAGCAATGGACCCAAATTGTTGAGGGTGAAACCGACTGGTTGGGACCCAGAAAGCAAGCAGTAGTATGAATATAAGGCAGGTAGTATTGGTAATAATTATATTTGGTTTACCTACAAAGGCAAAGAAATTATATAAAATGAGATTTTTATAGTTAGATATTTAACACAATTCAATTTTGTTTGTTTATTTGTTTTTTCTTCTTTATATTCATATCTAGCAAGTTCTTGAATGAAATAGGGTTTTACTAGGAGTGGGAAGTCGGTAGTCGACACCCTCTATCTCTATTCATATGATTTGATATCCTCTATCTCTATCCATATGATTTTGATACTTATTGTTAAATAGTATATTGTTTAATAATCAAAGATAAATTTTGGTCAATAAAAATAAGATAACTATTTACCATTTTTAGTACGAATGAAATGTAAAATTATTATTTTACTATTTGACCGTTGAACCAAATAATGTTTAAGTAAAGCTGATTTTGAGAATCCTACCAAAAGAATTAATCATTAATAGTATTCATAAAGTTAACTAAATTTATTAAGCATTGATGTCATTACTTTGTCACTATAAATCAATATTTATAACATAATTTTGTTTATATATAGTATGTGTTGATAATTGATAAGAATATGA